>CAIGQQ010026964.1:14334289-14378808 GCA_903798035.1 Danio albolineatus | reverse complement strand
ATATATATAGGAAAATCTGGAATCTGTGGGTTCAAAATGTTTAAATCAGACTTAGAGTTTTGCAAAACAAAGGTCTTAGCGGTGCATATTGCTAAATTAAGATTTGAAATATTTACAGTAGGAAATTTACTAAATGTCTTCATGAATTATTTAATATTTCATTTCATATTTGGGCAAAGAAAAATTTATAATTTGATTTGCCAACATTTCTTATTTTCATAAATTTTTGAAGTTTAAAATAATCCTCTTCCCACACTACCTGCACTTATTCTATAATATAAACAGCTTTTCCACAGTTCGTCACTCACAACATTCCTCAAACACACAATATACATCCACAAGTGATGCTGACATTTTCAACTTACCCTCATCAGACCTCATGGGAAGTTTAAAAGACCAACCGCTGCAGACATTTGTCTGCATGAGGGGCAGCCACAGTCTTTCCAGGACCTCTAGTGGCGGTGTGGATTTCTGTGGGATTCGGCTCCCCGGCCACCTCCGTGCTGCTGCAATGTTATTTGACTCCTCATGAAAGCTTTCTGCTCTCTCCCGGAGCATTTTGTCAAGCCAAAGCAGAACCCAGTCAAGCTTAGCTGTGCGCCGTCGTCCTGGCTCCTTAATTATTTTTATGGGAGAGAAAATTTAGCAAGTCAGATTACTCACATTGAGCCCCTGTTGATTTTGCTTTTCCTGCTCTCAGGCACGGTTGCCCAGCAACAGTAAATAACTCATGTAACTTTAACTTTTACAGATGCCAGTATTTGAAAATGCTTTTTATGGGTGTATTTTGAAGTGTGAAGGTTCAGTTTTGATAACCCTTAGAAAGAAAAGATCCAATTTCTCTTTCTCGTTTGTTATCTATGTTTTTAGGAATGATATTCTGTGGAGTTTCCTGAAGGAACCAGAGATAATAAACACCAATGAGTTTGCAGAACTGTTTGCTAAAGCCACATCGCCCACCAAAAGAAAGCCCCTATCTGATGCCTATGAGAAGAAAACCAAAGCCAGAAAGGTACCGCTTTTTCCTCAAGATTGGAAAATGGCATAACGTAGTGGGTCTCATTCAAAGTGCCATTCATTAAGTACATTTGTGTTGTTTTGCTCTCTACACTATAAAAACTTATGTGATCTACACTCTTAAAAAAAAAGGTTCTTCAGTGGTTCTTCAGAAGTTCTTTGCGGTATTTGAGGTGCTATTTAGCCCTTTTACTGGATAAAGAACCTTTAAAGCACCATAAAGGTTCTTCAGTGGTTCTTCAGTGGTTCTTTAAGGTGGTCAGGGTGCTATATGGCACTTTTACTGTGTAAAGAACCTTTAAAGCACAGTAAAGGTGTTTCAGTGGTTCTTTGGGGGGTTTAAAGTGCTATATAGCACCACTACTACTGGTAAGCACTCATTCTTACAGCTAATTCTCATAACTCTTATGCCGGTTTTATTTGCGGAAAGGGTTAAGTAACATTACGAGCATCTTAAAATATAGGTGCTATGTAGCACCATTTGACAAAAGTACTATATAGCACCTATTTTTTTAAGGTGCTGTATAGCACCAAAAAAGGTTCCCCCCTCGTTACGACCAAAGAACCAGTTTTGGTGCTATTTAGCACCTTTTTTTTTAGAGTGTATTAGTCCTGACAGCATATGTTTTTAGGTCATTGTAACTTATTAAAGTTAATCATGCTATATTAATTTTATAAGTTATGCAAGTTGTTTTAAGTCAGTTTAACATAATATACTGTAAGTTCAATTGACTCATAAGTAGGGCCAGACAGAATCTGCAGACAATTTTTCCTATTTCTGTGGAGAATTTTGTTAAAAGTCTGCTGAATTATACGGAAGGATTTTGGAAGTATCATAACTTAAACCCTAATATATAAAATGTTTACAATGCAAATCCAATTAGATTCACTTTATTTAGTAAACAATGCAAGTCTCTCATAAAATATATCTACTAAAAGGAAATATTACTTTACAAACTTGTAAATAAATCATATGAACATTTTAATCATTCATTCATTCATTCATATTCTTTTTGGCTTAGTCCCTTTATTAATCTGGGGTCGCCACAACGGAATGAACGGCCAACTTACCCAGCATTTGTTTTACGCAGCGGATGCCCTTCCAGCTGCAACCCATCTCTGGTAAATGAACATTTTAATATTAGTCAATAATTATACTGGTATTCATTTAAAAACTGAATAAATATAAATTTACATACATTTACACAAGTAAATAAACAGAATCAATGATAGGTTAAAAGTCTGCGGAAGTCTGCGATGGCAGATTCCGTGTGGGCCTCATAAGGTTCATTTGATTCAGCTTAAAAATTTAAGACAACCAGGATTTTTTACAGTGTAGATTAATGTACTTTTGGTGTGATTTTTATATTTAGTTAAGCTACATAATACTAGGTTGTCGGTTTTCTTCAATTTAAAAAACTAATGTCAACTCATAAGTGTTTGATAAAATGCAGAAATGTGGGTTGTGGTGGCATTATTGCCCTTTCAGTTCAGCCCTTTGTTATTATAAGGAAACTTATCATCACTTTACTTATAGGGGCAAATTATTAGTAATGTCTAATGATTTGTTTTAGTTTTTTTAAATTAAAGTTGGTGGTTCATTCCACTGTGGCGATCTCTGATAAATCAGAGACTACACTGAGGGAAGATTAATGAACGTTCAACCCATAATATAAAATACCATAAGCATGACTAGAAAAAGGTCTCTTTCTCAAACAAGGGTCACTTACGGAAATCAACAACGAATTCATAACAAATAACCTTTTTTTAAATCTAAATCATGATTGTCACAAATGAAACTTAATTATGCTAGACTAACCACAAGTTAGCCATGCTTGTACTGCTACTATACAGATGGTGATCAACACATGGGGACAGTGGTTCCCAAAGTGGGGGTCGAGACGCCCTGGGGTGTTGCAGGACAATGACAGGGGGACGCTAGTGATTTCTGAAAGTCAAATACATTTTGTTCAGCTATAATTGCCATATTTTATCCATAACCCACAGACAATAAAAATAATAGTTAATAGTTACTTGAAAAACTAACATGCCATCAGCCTCTAAATTTTATTTTTCATAGGATTGGTGTGTTTACGTTAGGTTAACAACACAGCAATAGTGTCAGCTGCAGCAGATTGATTTTATAGCACCAGGGTAAACTTTCTGACACCTTTATGGCAAACAGTTACATAAAAAATAAATACAGGCCACAATTGAACATTGAGAATGATCTCTGTGTAACGGTCTCTGAAATTAAACCAAGAATAGACTTGTGCTGAAAACATTGTGCCCACCAGTCTCATTAGGTGAAGTTAATATTAAATTAAACTAATTAATAAGGGGGCGCCACGGTGGCGTAGTGAGTAGCACGTTCGCCTCACAGCAAGAAGGTCGCTGGTTCGATCCCCGGCTAGGCCAGTTGGCATTTCTGTGTGGAGTTTGCATGTTCTCCCCGTGGTTGCGTGGGTTTCCTCCGGGTGCTCCGGTTTCCCCCACAGTCCAAAGACATGCGGTACAGGTGAATTGGGTAAGCTAAATTGTCCATACTGTATGTGTGTGAATGAGAATGTATGAATGTGTTTCCCAGAGATGGGTTGCAGCTGGAAGGGCATCCGCTGCGTAAAACAAATGCTGGATAAGTTGGTGGTTCAATCCGCTGTGGCGACCCCGGATTAATAAAGGGACTAAGCCGAAAAGAAAATGAATGAATGAATGAATGAATAATTAATAAGGGTGCCACGGTGGCGTAGTGGGTAGCATGATCGCCTCACAACAAGAAGGTTGCTGGTTCAAGGATGGTTCGAGATTAATAAAGGGACTAAGCCAAAAAGAAAATGAATGACAAATTAATAAATGGCCATAAAATTATATGACTGTTAGACAGTTGCCCATTTTTGTGTTGTCAATGCTTGTGTTTATATAGGCCTATTGTTGTGTGCAGAACGTTCGTATATATATAACCACCTCCGAGGAATTTGGGGGTCGCGGGCTTGAAAAAGTTTGGGAACCCCTGGACTAGCTTACCTTTTTGTCTATGAGACTGTTGCCATCAAACCATAAAGTTTGTAAGGCACATTTCTGAGAAGTGTCCACAAGGTGGAGCAGTTTGCAACACTTCTGAAAGGAATGACTTGAATGGTAAACTAATGCCTTCATTCGTTCGCTTCATCTAATTGCTTTACTATAAACAGAAACGTCATTCATCTGGAGCTGTCACTTCACAGAATCGGCAATAGTTTGACGCAAGTGCTTTAGTGTAATATCGTGATCCCACAAATGCCTATACAATTGCCTTTGAAATTGATATAATTATATAGGAAATGAGGATGATTGGAAATAAATGGACCTGTTTATGAAATGTGATCATGTCATTGTTACCTTTGGCTGGGAGATTTTATTATAAAAGTTTGGAGTTTCCCAGTTGTTCTTTTGTTATTGGTTCGTTCCACTTTTGTACAAGCATGAGAGTCTTCATATTCATATGGCAGAGTAAGCAGAATGTGCTTAAATTATGATCCAAGTTATACATGCTATTCTGTGGTTATATATTTTTTTCACTGTTGAACTTTAGGTCATTAAATTACTGGATGGCAAGCGCTCCCAGGCTGTGGGCATCTTAATCTCAAGTCTCCACCTGGAGATGAAGGACATCCAGCAAGGTAAATCACACCAAACAGCCTTATGATGAAAAATACACGACCACCAGCTCAGCACATTCATTTTATTCTGTCCAGACAAAATTTTCCTCCACTGATAATAAACAGACATGTTAAAATGATACATATTTGTGTGGCCTGGATGTAGCAGAAGACATGCTGGTGAAATAATTCAGTATATAGAGACATATCTCGCATCTGTGATTGGCTCCAGCTCTTATTAAGGATAAATTGGCTGTATGTTTGTTAAATAAACTTGTCTTGTGGTTGACCACTAGAAATATTCTTTTGGGTTCTCCACATTATGGCATATATATCAGTCCCACTCACTAAACGTGTACTTTTCACATTGCTAATCTTGAACTCATCACAGCATGGCTTAACAGAATAAGACAGGCAGATGTTTTTGATGATTTCTGTAAATTGCGCAGTGAATTCTTACAAGACGAAGCTCTCATGTGCGTAGTTGGAGACTTTTCCATTCACATATCGCTTGCATGACACGCGCATGTCCAAAAGCTAATCAGTCTAGAGTTAACACTAATACTTCTTCTTTACACAGCTGTTTTGACTCTGGACAATACTGTGGTTGACTTGGATGCTATTGAAGCCCTGTATGAAAATGTAAGCATACTGACACTGAACCCCAGCCTTCAAAACAACAGATTTGACTATTTGAACACACAATATTCAAAAACATTGTGAACCTGTTTGTGAAATTTGAAATACATCAATAAATAATTAAATGTACAAAGACTTTTTAAAGCGGCACCACGGTGGAGCAGTAAGTAGCACGTTCGCCTCAGCAAGAAGGTCGCTGGTTTGAGCCTTGGCTGGGTCAGTTGGCATTTCTGAGTGGAGTTTGCATTTCTCCCCGTGTTCGCGTGGGTTTCCTCTGGGTGCTCCGGTTTCCCCCACAAGTCCAAAGACATGTGGTATAGGTGAATTGGGTAGGTTAAATTATCCGTAGTGTATGAGTGTGTATGGATGTTTCCCAGAGATGGGTTGCAGCTAGAGGGGCATCCGCTGCGTAAAACAAATGCTGAATAAGTTTGCGGTTCATTCCGCAGTGGCAACCCCAGAATAATAAAGGGACTAAGACGAAAAGAAAATGAATGAATGAATGAAGACTTTTTAAAAAGGCAGATACAACACAGGCCTGTAGCCAGGGGGGTTTAGGTGGTTCGAAAGACCCTCGCCTCAATGACAAAGGTCTTGAATTTGTCCTATACATGAGTTTATTTGTCCTGTTTTGACTGCTAAGACATCCTAAATTGTGAAAATAAGCCATTGAAAAAGGCTTTAAGACCAAGCTTAATCATCTGTTGACCGTCACATCAGTGTAACTTCAGTTAATCAGTTTTGGTAAATGCTAACTATTATTTTTAGTCCAACATCCAACTGTGCAAGAAAACAAAGAATTGGATGTAAGTGAAGTCATCTTTCATCTTTGCCGTATTCTTCTTAAATAGAGAAAACGTTTTACAAGTAACTTTTGTTCTAAATCTTGTACATTATTCTTGAAACAAAAAGTGACAGATAAAAAGGTGTGAAGCACCAAAAGCGGCCAATATTAAAATGAATATGCGTACTAATTTGACTATTGTTGTTATCCATTTATTTTTAATCAAATGCACGTTTTGTTACAAGAGAGGCTAGACAGATTATAAAGCTCTTTTATTATTTTTATGTATTAATTTTTTATTCTTCAAATAGCTAAATTCTGACTGAGAAAAGTTAAATGTGCTGGCCAGTTTGTCATTTGCCTAATAAATGACAATTTATTAGATCCTATTTTTTTTTTCTAACAATGTAATGCGATGTAATAAATTTGTATTTTAAAAAAAAGTATTTATTCATATTTCTTTATTCTAAACCTTTAGGAAATATTTTGGTACATTAAAAAGTGTGTTTATGATGACCATCCGACAAGCTAATCCACAGTAAAACAGTGATTAAAATGTCACTAAAATGCAGTATTTAAATCTCACAAATAAATAGAAAGTGAGGCGGATAACTGCAAAAAGGTCCGCATTTTAAGAAAAACAAACCACCCCTTACACCAGGCTGACTACAGGCTTAAACACAGGAGTACATGTACAAAAATAAAAAATAAAAAGTTTAAAATAATAAATACTTTTATTTTTATTTCCTGAGACTCTTGCGATCAAAGTAAATGAGGCTAGATTTAAGGATTTTAAAGTGTGGAGATTAAAATTTTATATAAATAGCTTTATTGTTATCCATCATTTGAGTTGCAAAGCTGTGTTAATGTGGGGTTTATTGTATGTTTGTAAAAGTTGGCTATTACTAAGTTTGATCATTAAGCACATGATCATTACAATACATATTTTGTTAATAATTTATATCTTTATAGTATTAAAAGGATTTTATGTTCACTCAACATTCACTTTCATTGTAAATGTCTCATTATCACATATCATTTTGCTAAAAAAAAAATTAAAAAGGAGATTAAATTAAACTAGGGCGACACGGTGTCGCAGTTGGTAGTGCTGTTGCCTCACAGCAAGAAGGTCGCTGGTTCGAGCCTCGGCTTGGTCAGTTGGCATTTCTGTGGGGAGTTTGCATGTTCTCCCGTGTTCGCGTGGGTTTCCTCCGGGTGCTCCGGTTTCCCCCACAGTCCAAAGATATGCGGTACAGGTGAATTGTGTAAGCTAAATTGTCTGTATGTGTGTGGATAAGAATGTATGGATGTTTCTCAGAGATGGGTTGTGGCTGGAAGGGCATCCGCTGCATGAAACAAATGCTGGATAAGTTGGCGGTTCATTCCGCTGTGCCGACCCCGGATTGATAAAGGGACGAAAATAAAATAAATGAATCAATGAAATTAAACTTAATTTGTACTAAAACTGTATTTATCATTCAAATATTTACGATGATGCTTTCATAGATCACTAAAGGCCCATTCACACCATAATGATAAGCTTTTATTTAAAAATACATATAAAAGAATAACAGAGTTGGTTCACATTATAACAATAACAGAAAGAAACAGTATTATTGCAATCACTTTAGAGGTTTTTAATATGCTTTGAGAAGTAAACAAAATTATC
Source organism: Danio albolineatus (assembly GCA_903798035.1). Taxonomy (NCBI): domain Eukaryota; kingdom Metazoa; phylum Chordata; class Actinopteri; order Cypriniformes; family Danionidae; genus Danio; species Danio albolineatus. The sequence continues at coordinate 14,371,061 of CAIGQQ010026964.1, read as the reverse complement.
CACTAATATGGCCACTAATATAGTTATTTTTATATATTGTGTATTGATACATACTGCTTTCTGGTGTGAAGGAGTTTGAAGGCTTGATTTAAAGCATTCGACTTTTAAAAAAAACGTTCTGAACACATTTCTCCAAAAAATTACCTCAGAAAAGGAACCAAAAACCTGCACATTCTGTATCTCCCTTCTTTTCTTTATAGTTTCAGTTCCAACATAACTAAATAATTGATAGTTCCCGTGTGGTTTCATAAGTTTACGCGTGTTTCATTGGTCAGTTGTCACATGATTGCATCTGTTCTGTTTCTCCCAGAGAGCCCAGCCTGAGGAGTTAGAGAAGATTAAGAAACACTATGAAACCTCAGACGAAGAGCAGGTCAAACTACTGGACAAGCCTGAACAGTGAGAAACTCCAGAAACACTCCAGATAACTCACTTTTTCATGCAACCAGCAACTAGTGATACATCAGTTGTCACTTACAAGGGCACTTTTTATAGACCCTATGCAATGTCTAGTTCTCTTCGGTTCCTTCATTTAAGGACAGACGAAGACAGAGTAGAGTTTTCAACACCACGCACTTAAGGCTGACAGATGTTCATTGCTTTTCCTTGACAGGTTTCTGTATGAACTCTCCCAGATTCCAGAGTTCTCCAGTCGAGTTCACTGTTTCATTTTTCAGTCCAAGTTCACTGACGCCGTCGCCTCCATACAGCGCAAGACCGAGATTATTCACCACATCTGCAAGGTACAAAGGCACTTTCAAAGGGTCAGACCTCAGATATTATCAAACATTTGATAAAGTATCAATGCTGGCATTCTTGAGTCTTTCAGGCAGCTGCCATTTATTCAAGTGAGGTCTAGAGACCCGTTTGCACCAAGCACAATAACTATGAAGATAACCATAAAAATAGAGTTGTAAACATTGTTCTGAATGTAAAACAACAGTTCAGGTCGCAACTATAACGAGAAAGATGTAGACAAATTATATCATTGGGACCCCTTTAGAACACTTTTTCCTTAAATAATAAATCACAAACCAATCACAACACATCAGAATCCATTAAAAACTAGAAGATATAACGACTACCTAGAAAACAATTGGTTATAACATGGGGAAAAAATATATAAATAGTTTAAAGTCATTGCCAGGCTAGCAATCTAAAGTTCATTCATTCATTTATTTTTCTTCAGCTTAGCCCCTTTATTCATCAGGGGTCACCACAGCGGAATGAACCGCTAACTTATCCAGCATATGTTTTACATAGATGCCGTTCCAACTGCAGCCCAGTACTGGGAAACATCCATACACCCTCTTTCACACACATATACTACGGCCAATTTAGTTTATTAAGTTCATCTGGACCGCATGTCTTTGGACTTGTGGGGGAACCCAAGCACCCGGACAAAACCCACGCCAACATGGGGAGAAAATGCAAACTCCACACAGAAGCACTTGAGCCAGAGACTTTCTTGCTGTGAGGCGATGGTGGTAACCACTCAGTCACCGTGTTGCCCGAAACCTGAAGTATACAAAAAACATAATAATTCATTGCTAGTTTCTGCATTTTTGTGTTGCATCCTTTGAAAATGGGGTGGAAAAGAGTTTGTTTCTATTCCACTACACTGACTATGATTGCTAAATTCATTTGGTTAATGCATTCTTAAAAAAAATTCACTGCTCAGCTGCGCTACTAGAACGCTGAAGACATCTGCTGGTTACAAGGGTAATGCCGAATGAAAACCATAAACTGAAAATAGCCAGATTATGTATTGTTCATCAATGTAGACGTAAATATATGAACAGGCCTTAAGTGTCACCAGCATTTACATCTATTCACTAAGCAGACACATTTATCAAAAGTGACTTGCAATTGTGGATAAAGGAATACACAAACATCTTCATAATGGAGTGTAGTGTTAGTTTAGGTGGAAACACAATTCAAGCTTATTTAGTCTTTAGCTTATTTAGTCTTTATTCAAGCTTAAGTCTTTATACCAGGGGTGATTTAGTGATTTATATCAGGGGTGCCCAAACGTTTTCCTATAAAGGGGCCAAAAATCAAACTTGATTGAGGGCTGTGGGCCAAATGTATATACTAAATTCATATATAATAAATTTGTCATGGGTAATTCCCTAGTAAATTTGGTAATATTTATAAATAACTAGAAAACTTTGCTTTAAATCATACAAAAATGATTTCTGCAAAATTGTTGCAAAAGATTTATATGGGTTGGATTTAAACAATCAATTTAAATCTGGTGATGTTCAACTTAATTTGTTTGTTTAAAATCAGCCCAAATAAATTGTTTAAAACCACTTAACTTAAAAAGAAAAAGTAAATCCAAGGAATCGTCTTTGAATATTTTTTTGAGTGTATTAACTAATGCAGTATCATTTGTAACATTTAATAATGAACTTATTACAGTAAAAACATGAACAATCCCAAATAGAGATCGATGCGAAAAACACTAGTCGAGCTGCTCCTGCCTTTACCTTGATTTGCTCGCAATGCCTTGTCCTCTATCTGCCAAGTGACAGTATTTACAGTTTTAAATTCTGAGTCGTTTACATCATTTCATTGAATCATTTAGGTTTAGTTGCCTTTTTTGTAGCTCAGTAATAAAACAAATAAACAAAAGATTACATTAATTTTGTAATGTCGATCTCTATCAGAGGAATTCGGCCTAACCACCTCCCCATCATTCTCCCTCTCTTTTCAGATGGGATGGTGGGCCAAATCAAAGGTTACCATGGGCCAATTTTGGGCATCTCTAATTTAAATCATACATCCGGTCTGTCTTCAGTGCTTGGGTGCTCACCAATTCTACACTCCCTCCACCATCCCCAGCTCCTCCTAGCTCATCTCTGCTATCAGTCCGAAGTATTATCCTAGTACATAGTAATCAGCCTCATGTCTCTGGTATTTACAATAGCTCACAATCAATTGAAATTGTTTATGAATGCTCATTGATGGGCGCATGGAGTTATGACCAGAACAGATCCATCCCTCCAACACCAACTGCAAGCTTAATATAACCATTTATATAAGATGAAAATAATCCTGACTGAAATTAGATGTGATGAATGCACAATTTTTTGTGTGTTTTAGTTTCTGTTGGAGAAAGACAGCACGAGGGAGGTGATGGGATTGGTTCTTGCTCTGGGAAACTATATGAATGGAGGGAGTCGAGCTCGAGGTCAGGCCGATGGCTTCGGTCTTGAGATTCTACCCAAGCTTAAAGATGTCAAGAGCAGGGTAAATTTGGCTGTTTCATGAAGATACCAATCATGTGTTTGATAGGGCCTCATTATGATTTGTTTTGCTACCAGTTTTGACTTGAATCTTTATTAATTCACAGGAAAATCATATTAGTCTGTTGGACTACATTGTGTCCTACTATCTTCATCACCTTGATGAGGTAAAATATAGGCACGTTAGCTTACACATGCACACATCTTTCACATTTATTTTTATTTCACCACAGATCTTCATTTATTGTTAGGGTCAGTTATGTGACACTGACTGTTATCTCGTGTAGTAATTTATTCATTGATTCATAAACAATCTCTATACATCTCATATATGATAAGTGTGTTTTAATTTTGAAATTAGCATTAACTGTAAGGTCATTTGGTGGGCATAAACAGACGGAAAAAGTGTAATGCAAAAAATGCCTCATGATACATTTAGTCATTACATTTTCTGATAAAATTGTATTAAAGCTTTTCAAAACCTATGAATAAAAAATGACACTATATTTTTTGAGGTTTCTATTTAACCATTTTATACAATGAATGATTCATTAAACTGATAAATATGACATTAAATATATTTATAAAGTTAAACAAACCCTATTCTCATTTTTGATTGACTTTTTGTTCATTAAAAAAATCCAGAAAAAAAAACATTGAGTCTGTTTTTAACATTGTAATATGTTTTTGTACACCAACTGAGCAATTAGAGTAATCCTAGAAGTTCAGAACAGGACTAAACATTTAAAACAAATATTTTATGTTTAATATTATTTCACAATATTCTGTTTTTGATCAAATACATGAAGTCTCTTTGTGAGCACACTTTATTAGTTGCTTTACTTAAAAAGTGAGTAAACCCGTTCAAATTTGTAACTGTTGAGTTGACTTAACTTATTTTTTAGAATTGTGCACAGTTCATTTACTTAATAATCTTTAAGGCATCTCTTCTTTTTTTAAGTGGAGTGAAGCAATCGGTATTTACAGTGCACAAGCCTATAGACTATAGAGTACACTAAGTTTTAGTCTACTGTAGATTTGTAAATCTTTTCACACTCATAGATCATCATACTCTTACATATCTCTTTATCCTCTCTTCAGAATGCTGGGACAGAGAAGAGCATCTTTCCCTTGCCTGAACCTCAAGATGTTTTCCTTTCCTCTCAAGTGAAGTTCGATGACCTCTCTAAGGACCTCAGGAAGCTGGGCAGAGACTTGACAGGTAAGAATTACCAAAAACACTCTCAGGGGCTTTCGAAACCGATTTCAGCGTGCCACTGATTTACTGTGGCATCAAAAGGAACGAGATTACATGGGTTTGGTGGGATGGATGACCGCAGCCCTGCAACATGGCTCCAGCTGAATCCTGAGGACTTTACAGCATCTGTTAGCAACAACTCATTATTAAACCACATTAGATCAGGTGGAATATACGGACGTGTTTTTCTGCGTATGCATATATGCGCACGCACAGATGCGGAGACGCAGTGGAGTCTGTGTGATTTGGCCCTGGCGCCTTTTAGATATGACTTTAATCCTGCCCATCAGATGCTTCAGGCATTGTGTGATTCTGCAGCTCCGTCGGAGGGGCCAAAGGCTGCAGTGCTTTGGCGCTTATGTAATCTGAGAGAAGAGCAGCTTATCGCTGGCGGGATGGGCTTTATCTGCGCAGAGATGCACCGCCGTTCTCCTGCTACACTGTATCAGTGCATGTTCAGTGTGGCCCTGCAGATGTGTGCCACAGATTCTTTTCTTTACCTCTCAACAAGCCTTTCTTATCGGGCGACGGAGAGACTGCCAAATCTGGCCCATCGCGCTCTCCCTTTTCTGTGCTGCTGTTTGAACTCCCCTCATGACTGGGAGAGAATCGTGTCTTTGTTTTTCTGGGGTTTTTGTATGCTGTGTTTGTTCGATTTCTTTTCTTTTACGACCCCACTGAGGTTTTGGCTGCTCACGGTGACCACATTTGTCTGCGATGTAATTCTGCGGAGCAAGAAAGTGCTGCACTAATCAAATTAGTCACTGTATGCCTACACCGAAAGGGAATGTCCCTGTGATTTTATTTTCCAGAGACAATTATGACAGCACTTTTAATGCTTGGAGTCTCCACTGCTGATTCATCTGGCTTGTGTTTGAGACATCTTTTTGATCTCTTTGTGATCGTTGAAGCAGTGGTTTGGCTCGCCGTTGAGGTGCACAGTCAAGAAAACCTTTATATAGCTCTGATACTCCCGGAAACAATGTATAGGAGGATCTGACCAATCTAAATGAACTTTTTATGTGTAGAAATGCTACTTCCCTGCTACTTCATTGGCAGCTGTGTTCACAGTTTACACAAATGCTCAATGAAAACAGTAGTGTGTGTAGTGTTATCTGGAGGGAGATGCAGATGGAGTGTGTCCAACAGTCCCGGGTTCCCATCAGGGTGTATTATGACTGGGGCAGGAGACTGGCTCCTCTGATCTTCTGATTGGATGGTGAACAAACAATGCTGCGTAAGGTTCTCGGGTGGTACAGGGACTATCTGAGGATTTGATCAGAGGTGCATCAAAACAGATCCTACCCAGAAAAAAGACATTTGATAACCTCTGACTCTGTCACAGGTGGAGCTTTAGTTCTATTGTTGTCTTGTGGGTTACGAACAAGTGCAAACAAAAATTCACCTGAACGTGGAAATTTGCACAAACTTATATAAATACAAATGCCTCTGATTGGTTGGTGCACACTGTGCATAAGCTTTACTAAATGTGTGTGATTTGTTACAATGCTCAGCATTTCAAAGCATCTGATGCACAAATCTATATGTAATGCCACAAAACTGACCCTTTAATTTATCCTCAAATTTTGTAACAAAGATAATAGATTTAGGTGTCAATTTAGCGCACATATCTTGAATTTGCTGGCCTTTTTGCCCCAAGCTCCTATTATTTTTATGCCTGAACCAGGTAGAAAATACACACATATTAGACTCACAAATGTTAGTTGGCGGGCGCCACGGTGGCGTAGTAAGTAGCACATTCGCCTCACAGCAAGAAGAAAGGCCAGTAGGCATTTCTGTGTGGAGTTTGCATGTTCTCCCCGTGGTTGCGTGGGTTTCCTCCGGGTGGTCTGGTTTCCCCCACAGTCCAAAGACATGCAGTACAGGTGAATTGGGTAAGCTAAATTGTCCATAGTGTATGTGTGTGAATGAGAATGTATGGATGTGTTTCCCAGTGATGGGTTGTGGCTGGAAGGGCATCCGCTGCGTAAAACAAATGCTGGATAAGTTGGCGGTTCATTCCGCTGTGGCGACCCCGGATTAATAAAGGGACTAAGCCGAAAAGAAAATGAATGAATGAATGTTAGTTGGCATGTGTATACAGGGAAGACCAGGCACTGATATTGTGTATATATACAGTCAAATTATTCATACCACTGGTGTGTGTGTGTGTATGCATATATTTGTGTGTGTGTGTGCATATATTTATTCAATTTATCCAATTTCTGTTTAACGGAGAGATATTTTTAATTTTTCTAAACATAATAGTTTTAATAACTCATCCCTAATTACTGATTTATTTCATCTTTGCCATGATGACAGTAAATTTTACTAGACATTTTTCAAGACACTCTATACAGCTTAAAGTGACATTTAAAGGCTTAACTAGGTTAATTAGGTTAACTATGCATGTTAGGGTAATTAGGCGAGTTATTGTATAACAATGGTTTGTTCTGTAGACTATTGAGAAAAAAACAGAGGGGCTAATTATTTTGACCTTAAAATGTTCTTTAAAAAAATTAAAAACTGCTTTTATTCTAGCTGAATTAAAACAGTCTTCTGGACTTTCTCCAGAAGAAAAAATATTAACAGACATACTGTGAAAATGTTCTTGCTCTGTTAAACATCATTTGGGAAATATTTTAAAAAGAAAAGAAAATCAAAGTGGGGCTAATAATTCTGACTTCAACTGTATATATATTTATACACTACATTTCTAAAAGGTTTGTTTTAATATTTGGGAAATTCCCCAATTAACAACTCATAAACAAAATCACTTTACTGTACTCATTGTTTTTACAGATGTAATCATTATTCACTGCGCTGATGTCATAATTAAGGCACTAACAGCATTTGCTTTATCAGCAGAAGGCTCTATCATCAGTGTGCAAGCCATCAGTACACAGTACTCTTTTAACCACAGTTACATTATGGTTGCTCTCCTGGTAAAAAAAAAAAAGAAAAAAGAAAGCCAATTTTTGACTCACAATCTGTGAGACAAGTGCTCCGGTTTCCCCCACAAGTCCAAAGACATGCGGTATAGGTGAATTGGGTTGGCTAAATTGTCCGTAGTGTATGAGTGTGAATGTGTGTGTGTGTATGAATGTTTCCCAGAGATGGGTTGCGGCTGGAAGGGCATCCACTGCATAAAAAAATATGCTGGATAAGTTGGCGGTTGATTCCGCTGTGGCGACCCCGGATTAATAAAGGGACTAAGCCGACAAGAAAATGAATGAATGAATGAATAATGCCTGAATCACTCGTCTTTATCACCTTCTGTTCTTGTGAAACAGTATATTGGTTTAGTCTATATTTAATTACACTTCTTTTTCTTGCCATTTGCATTCCACTATACCTGCTCATATTTTCTAAAACAATAGCAGGTCATCTCCATTACTGCAACATACATGTACACTTATTTATTATAAATCCACTTAGTAAGAAAGCATATGCGATGGAAATTCTGCAAGCTTCAGCGTGGCATTCGTTACTCAAGATATTGGAATAAAAAGTAAGCGCACATGGTGGTCTAACATTAAAATGTCAGACTGTTTAATTTTGCGTAACATATTGCGTTAAGGATTATTTTACAATGACTGGCTTCTGCGAGTTGGACCCGGTCAGGGACTTTACTCTGACCCAATGTTATTGTTTTTGTTTCGTACAGTTTGCGAAAAGGACGTCCTAACCGTGTGTACCAACTCGTCTCAAGAGCACATTCATCCCTTTCAGGAGAAAATGGACTTTTTCATTGCCAGCGGTGAGTTATGTTATAATGCCAGAGATTAGCCCGCATTACCTTTCAGGAGAGGATCCGTATTCAGAGTTTTTAAGTCTTGTATTTATGGGCTCTGTCACATCGGCCAATCCCTCACGTCTACCCTGTTCAGATATGAAGTTTAGTTGGTCTCTGAGACAAACCGTCTCTCGAGATGATTGATGGAGAGCTGAACAAAAGTTTGTGTAGATGGTACGCAGGATTGTTTTGTTGTGCAGATCATATGCAGAGATGTCAACTGATTGTCGTTTGCTACAGACGACGGCAGCTGTGGTGAACTAGACAGACATGATGTATTGTGTTTGTAGTTTATGTAGAATATAACAGCAAGTGTAAACCAAAGCTTCTCCTTTCTTCGCATTCTTCCTACTACAACCGTTTGATTGTCTCGACTGCGCTGATAAGACGGCACACATCCTGCAGTCAAGAAGAATATCTGCTGTGTGCCCTTTTGGGGACCTGATAAGTGTCTGTGACTGATACCTGAAGACCGATACAGAGATAGGAATCAGGGAGACTTTGACAATGAAGGAGACTTGTCAGTATAGGAGAAACAGCAGTTTTGGCATTTTCTCAGAAGCAAAACGTTGGCGCAATATTAGTTTTGGTTGAGTGGCCAGTATATTAAACATATTGTTTTCACCTATGTAAAAAATATATTTTTGCTGCTTGTTCTAACTACTTAGTTAAAATGAGCTGAAACCACAATTCTTAAGTCCTTTTGGTGGGGGGTAAATTAAAGGTTTTATGTTCAATCAACTTAAATTGTAAAAACCTTCAAGGTAACTTAATCAATTTGAGTTGGGATGACATGAAAGTATGTACACAAAAGCGTACGCTGTGAAACAAAATGCAGGCATCCACGTAATTCATTCACATTGTCTCAACACAAATCAATTCAGTTAACTTAACAAACGTAGGTGGCTTGAACATAAAACAATTAAGTTGTCACAAAAAATCTCAAGAATTGTGTTGTTACAGCTCATTTGTCGCAGAGATTGTTTTTTGGAGTGTAGCATTCTCCTGTATTTCATGTGTGACCTGATTAAGACCATATAGGTTGAAATGTTGTCCTATTAAATTTGTCTTTTGAGAGCTAAAGTGGCAGTGTGCTGATTTTCTTTGACCTTTTTCTATTGTGTTTAGCTTGATCGAGCACCTGCCTTCAAGAATTTCCTAGATGTGCACACTCTGATGTTTTTCTTGCTATACAGTGTAGTGTTACCATTTATTTTTGGTCATTAAACGTCAGTTGAGATGCATTCCTCTTTCTAGACACTTAGTATGCTCTTATATTTGCATCTCCTGGGTTAGGATTTAAACAAGCGCCTTCATATTTATTTCATCACTGTCTGCATTCGTTTGGTGGGAGCCCTCAGCTTTATTTTTGTTCAAAGTTGAATTTACATAATGTGCAACATTTTGCATAAAACATTTGTGAATAAAAAGCTGTTTTCGTTCAATGTGTTCAAGAGAACAAAACAGTCACATCCTGATTAACTAGATATATTGATAATTATAATAAGAATGAATGTTTTCCTTATGAAAATGAACTTTGGTTTGATCGAAATCTGGTTTGTTTGAAGCTCAGATCCTGTATGTGCTGTTTTTCTTCTGAAATAAGTATTTTTCTCAGCCTCCTATGTTTATTTTCAGCTATTTCTCTTTAAAAGCGATGCAAAGAACATATCCTTTGCCATAAAAGTGGATTTACTGAACATACAAATAAGAGCCAGAAAAAAATGCTGATGGCACTTAGAGGTTTTTGTATCTAAATTCTTTATTTAAAGTAAAATTGAAGTAACCATAATTTGGTGCATTGACTTCCATTTGTGTAACCACCATTTTACTACAGTTACCATGGTAAAACTAAAGTTATATTTGCAAAAACATTGTTAATTTGTGGTTACCAGAGTCGACTCTCCATGGTTTTGCAACATGGTAAAGATTATGATGCAGTCTAAATGCAAATGTCCTGCCTAATTGTGAATACACATATTGTCCTTTTACAGCACAAAAAGAGCTAATCAGCATGGAGCACCAGGTGCTATCGGCTCGTAAAAGGTACAAGCACTTCACTCTCGATGTCACAAAAATAATCATTCATTCATTTTCTTTTTGGCGGTATAAACCGCCAACTTGTCCAGCAAATGTTTTACGCAGCGGATGCCCTTCCAGCTGCAACCCAGTGCTGGGAAACATCCATACACACTTATTCACACACACACACCACGGATAGCTTACCCAGTTCATATACTTCATGTCTTTGGACTTATGGGGGAAACCGGAGCAACCGGAGGAAACCCACGTGAACATTGGAGAACATGCAAACTCCACACAGAAATGCAAACTGACCCACAACCTTCTTGCTGTGAGACTATTGTGCTACCCACTGCGTCACAGTGATGCCCTGTCACAAAAATATAAATGTCACAAACTTTTAGACATTTACGTTCATATTTACAGGTAGAATTAACCTGAAAAACTTTTGTTTTTTCTTTTTTTTTTTGCAGCAAAGCCATTGTAAAATAATGAAAAGTTTTTCCATTAAAAAAGGCCCTTTTTTAAACGAAAATTTATATTATATATGTTATATATCAAAACAGCTTCTTTGTGGAACAATAGACGCTAGTTTGTTTAAAAAGTGTACTGTAGATTATTATGTCTTTCCATCCACAGCTTCACTTACCTGGTGGAGTATTTTGGGCTGAAGCCACGTTCTGGAGAGCAAGAGGTTGCACCTGGCAATGTTTTTACACTTTGGTTTGAGTTCTGCAATGACTTTAAGATCAGGTGGAAGAGAGAGAACAAAGTCATATCCAAACAGAGGTGAGATGCATCTTCGGTTTCTAGCATCTGATTTTCTGCTTTGCAGCTTCTCTAAACAAACAAAGGAAAACGTAAACTTATTAAAGGAACCCTTCACTTTTTTGGAACTAAATAGAAGTTGCAGTTAATTAGTTTAGTTTTATCATTTTTTAATCCATCAGCCAATCGACCAGGTCTGGCAGGAACACATTTAGCTTAGCAATCATCCAAACTCATTTAGACCACTAGCATCTCGTTTAAAAATGTCAAAAAAGAGTTTTGATAATTTTCCTGTTTAAACTACAGCTAGAAATTATATTCTCATTTTGATGTAATAATAAAGAAGCTTTGCTGTTTTGTAGAATCATGTTTTACATAGGAAAATAGTCCAGGTTTTTTTTAGTTAGGTGCTAATGGTCTAATCCAGGGATGCCCAAACCAGGGCCCGTGGGCCAAAGTTGGCCCTCAGTAACCTTTGATTTGGCCCGCCATCCTATATGAGAAGAGAGGAAGAATGATGGCCATGGTTTTATAGATTGTCATTTCAAATGTATTGTAACCTCGTTTGTCTGTTTGTTTTAGTGTTAAAAGCTGACTGAGTTTAAATGTTTCCATTAAAGGATGTAAATAAATCAGATTTAGTTTAAATGTACATATCGTCACCCGACGCACAGAGGACGAATCAAGGGAGATTCTGCTTGACTAGTGTATTCATCATTAAATTCCACTGTGTTATAAATATGATTGTTTTTATTGCATGAAGTTATCATTTTAAATGTGATACTGCAGTAGTTAATATGATTTAAAGTAATTTAAAGTAGCACACGTGCTGCTGATGATGTGACAATAAGAGTGATTTGATTTGATTTGTTTTCTATTCTCTTCTAAAGTCTTATGAAATAAATTAGGAAATTACTCATTGCAACTTTAATGATATACAGTAGCTTGGTATATTTACTTTTGGCCCACGGCTCTTAATGATATTTGGCTTTTGGCCCTTTATACAAAAAAGTTTGGGCACCCCTGGCCCAATCCAATTTAATGATTTATGCTTAGCTAAGCTAAAAGCTCTCCCTCCAGACCCGAAGATCGGCTGAGTGGATTCAAAATTTGCAAAAATCAATAATTTTTGTTTAATTTTAAAGTTTAATTCTAGCGAACTTGTAAAATGTCCCCGTTTCCAAAGAAAAAAATGGAGTGTTTTATTTCAGGGAATTGCTGGAAGTTTTTTTTTTTTTTTGATGAAATTTGTAATGAAAACTTGCTGGAACATGCAACATTAACATTACGGTTAAATAACCTGCACTTTTGTTGAATTCAGAATCAAAGAAGCCCAGCAGTCAGTTCGAAACATGACAGCAGAGAAGAAGATTGAGACTAGAAGAGCACATGCGAATGGACTGGTAAGAGTCTGCCTTCCTCTCTGATGAAGTGTGGGTGGCAGATTGATAAGCACTTAAACACTAGTCACCATTGTACTTTCATGAATAAGCTTTTTCTCTCAGCCCAGACTCTTTTTTATTCTACATAAAGCAAGCATAGCTGATTTGATTTAATAATGATGTCGATTTGTGTGTGTTTAATGACAGAAAGAGAGACTGCGTATGAAAGAAGCGAGTCTGACCACCGGATAACTGTTTCCAAAGAGGCCTGCATTAAAGACCCAGGTGATTTTTGGCAGGGTCAGAATGAAGTGCACCTGTATGTGGGACACTTTTCTCCAGCTTGAAAGTTGCAGGATGACTCCCTGTCAGTCAGTGTGTGTCCTGTGTGTAATACAATAGTCTGTGTATAATACAATCTTCTTTTTGCTGACTTGCACATTTATGTTGCAAATATTCCGGTTCATATATGAAGGTATTTATTGTAAATAAAAGTTCATACACTCCTAAAAAAATAAAGGTTCCAAAATGAAAGTAAATGAAATTAGTCTCTAAAGAACCAATTTATTGGTGGTGTAATAGAACAAAGATTTTGGTCAATGCAAAGGTCCAGCTGATAAGGGTTTTTTGTGGAACCACTGAAGCCAATTGGAACCTTTATTTTAAGAGTGTATTTTAAATGATCTTAATCTGCTTTGTAATCTTCATATAATTAAGGGCTCAAATAGTAAAACATCAGTCTTGGCATTCAACGTGGGGAAAAAAAGCAGTAACTTTATTTTGTATATTGAGTAACAAATGTTGAGTAACTTTGTATGGCCATATTAAATCATTACATAACAGAATGTACATTTACAATAATATAATTTTAAACCATAACTGAGTTTTATTTTGATGCACTTCACACCTTTTTATTGACGACATATATGTGGATTTATCTCTTAATCACAGTAATTGTGTTCCTTGTAAATGCAGTACTGTACAAAGTTTTCATTGTTATAAAAGAACTGTTTGCATGCATTTCATTTGTCACCTGTATTTTCTTCATCAGGTGAACAAAAATGTTATATATGGCCCCACAATAGTGTTGTATAAAATCTTAAATTACAAATCAAGCCACAGAGAAGTAAGTTATTTGCACCCATGTGCAAATCTTCCTCCACATAGTGGAGAATAATATAAGAATATGTCTAATTACAACTAGGCTACTTATAGTACATTAAATTGCATCAGATATATATCTTCACAAGATTGTTGTTTTGACTGAACAAACACGTGATGGATGAAACATATCAATGATATGTCGAACATGTTAGTCAAGAGAAACGCACGCATGTAGCCAACAACTATGTCAGTCAGTGAGTTTAATCCAAGTCGACGGAAGTGCAGCGGCACTGTTTGACGCGCCGCACGCGCTTTTTCTTGGTGCTGGGAGTTTGACCGGGGCAGAAGAGCGTGTAAGTGACGGTCGTGAAACTTTTGGGCTTGCACACGGAGCACGACTGGAACGCGCCGTCCTCTTGGTAAATGTGTCGAGGGATGTAGAAAGAGTTGCACTGTCCGTAACAGAAGCGGTTGATGATGGCGCGCGGTTGGCATCCGTCCTCGTAGATCATCAGCTTCAGCGGCTGCGTTTTACACCAGTCGAGCTTGAGATACCGGCGCTCCGTTACGTGTAAAGCCTCCTGGCTGGAGTCCAGCACCTCGTCCCCGACTGAAGGCGGTCCCATTCCCCTGGAACCGGCCTGCGGTGTCTGCGGTGACTGCTCCGACTGGTTTGGACTGTATTTATTTGGGTGAGGAATGGCGCCTTGAAATCCCCCGGTTCCCCTGATCCTCGCCGGATTGCAGAGCAGCCACAAGACCACGATAGTGACAGCTAATGCGTCTTTAGTCATTCTTTCACATGGAGAAAGAAACAGAATATTAATTTCAATTCATTATACACAAGTCATACATTGTGTAGGTAGGAGATATATATATATATATATATATATATATAGATAGATATATATATAGATATATAGATATATAGTCAACATTTGAAGTGAATCAATATAGGCTTTCATAATTGTCCAAAGATAAGTATGGGTGTTGTTGAATTGTTTTAGTACGACTTTGATTAAATGTTTTGATCCACGTCAAATATTGACTAGGGTACTGTATATACTCACACATACATTAAATCTATTTCATAGTTTTAATGAATAAAATTACGTACTGCAGCTTTTATATTAGTTACAATAACAAAAAAAACTTCCCCAAAAATAATTCTAATTTCCTACATTTTGTAACCTGTTGCTACTGTCTTCTGAAATCATATATGAATAATTGATTCCTATGTTAATTAATAATTAGTTTTTTAAATAAATATCTGGTAGATGTGCAGACTTACCTCAGTTTAATGATGGTTCAAACTTCTTCACATGTACTGCTGCTATGTTCACAAAGGTCTTTGTGCACCATAACAAACTACAGATAAAAATAGGCTGAACCGAATGATAAAGAATTCCGAGTCAGAGTCAAAATAAAGTATGGAGCTCTGTTCTGTGCCCTGACGTTTAAGAGAATAGGGCAGTCCACGCCTCCTCTCAGTCTACCATCATTCACAGCATTTTGGGGATGGTCCTGTGTTTCTAGAGCTCCTTCATGATGATTATATTCATAAACTTGATGAATCATGAAGCACAAACACATGTTTCAAATTATCTGCACATGAAGATATACATCTTTTTATTTGATTATACAGTGTTACAACAAAAGTTGTGTTATGAGAATAGTCATTAATGTTATACAATCACCTTTTGTTTCTCTATTAATAATACGATTCAATTGAAAAATCACACATCATTTGATGCTTACTTTACTGTGAAACTGAGAAGTTATTTTGATTATACAGATTTTATGATCAACATGATGTTCAGGTCTTGATATTGCTTGTAGCAGTCTCAACCTCATCTTCCTCAGGGAAATGTGGCACTGATTTCTTGGCCACCACGTTATCCAGCCTCTGTCCCATCAGATATGGATTTGGAACACTCTGAAACGCAGTCAGTGACAGAGTGACATTTTTACTGAGAACATAAGATGTGTACTGAGAAAGCAGCAATCCAAAATGTTTCATTTATAGCGTACCCTTCTTCTTCTCTTTGGCCCACCCTTCAGTTTTTCATACAACAGTCCTTTATTCTGAAAGCATAAAAATGGAAATCAGTCTGTACACAGAACTGTATTTATTTATCTGTACAATATTAATTGTTACTACAGACTCTTGAGGCACATCATTTTGGCAAATTTGGATGAGTTTGTATAATATTTGTTCACATGATTCAATTATGGTCAATAGGGTGGATGATCTTGTGTGCTTTATTTTTAAATTGTACAAATCAAATTGAACAAACTATTATAAAATGACCCCTCCATAAATAGTTTTGCTTTCTGATGAGATCGGGTTCACTATTGTATAGGTGAAACATTTATTGATCATCTTCATTTCACTTCTTTTCAAACACAGCAAATTAATTCATTTTTGGAAGACTAATCAAGATGTTCAAATCACGTTTCTAAAGTTTCTACCCCTCTGTTGAAAGTCGATTCATCCTAAAACTGATGTTCATAAAGAGTTTAAAAAATAGATCACTAGGAACTGACCCATCTGAAAACATGCAACTGATTTATAAGATGAACAGATTTATTTTGGGTTTTAGTGACATATAAACATTGATCAGCAAACAATGTTTACAGCATTAAATAGGTATAAAAAAACATAATTTAAATGCTCATCATATAAAAAGGTTTGTTGATGACTTGGATTAGACTGCTTGATTCATCTGGATTTGTTGTTTCATATCTTTATGGAAGTTTTAAAGCTTCAAAACTTTGTGAATAAACATCATTGAAGTAACACAATTCTTAGATTTCTTTTATAAAATACCTCTTTACGTTCCACAGATGAATATAAGGCAACACAAGAACAATATGAGAGTAAGTAAATGTTGGCAAAATTTTAATTTGGGGTTGAACTTTTTAAATGTTTTGTGTTCATTATTTAGATTTTTTTTTTCACAAATTGAGATATCGATCTTTCAAATGTAGAATAGATTGTGGAAAAAGTACTTGACAGTCTTTAATACTGCAAACTTTAATACAATTTAACCTATGAAATCGGACATGAAAGGGCTAAAAAAAGTTGAGAGACTTTGAGAAAATGTTCACACCTTACTGCATAATTTACAAAACAATTCATTTTATTAAAATGGCAAACTATAAGTTTTCTTTATCCTGTTTCAAGGTGTCGAGAGTGAACTCACCCACTTGGCCAGTGCAGGATAGTCATGTTCTGGGTCAAAAAGGTGCTGATGTTTCTGGAACTCTCGACTGAACTCTGCAGTGTCTGGAGAGTTTTCTAAACACCCATCTGCAGCTAGAAAAACATGAACACGTTTTTTAAACTAAAAGAGATGCACAAGCCATTCACATAAGAGCTGTTGAATATTTTGAAAATCTTTGGTTTAATTCAATTTGAACCTTTTTTTTCCTCAGAAATTTTGATTCAGGTTTTAAGTTACTGACAGAATGAAGGGATGTGCCACTGTATATTTGTGCGTTTGATCCTGCATACCAGTCTTTCCAATGGGGCAAGGATTGGGAGGGTCTGGATAACCGTGGTCCTCGCTGAAATCTTTGGGAACACTGTCCCCTGTTAACTCTGCTACAATGTTAGGGATGTTCCCATATGGCCCGAGATGCTGGAGCCCCTCATGAGCACCACCTATTGGACAAAGTGTAAAAGGACATGTCGCATAATTAAGTATTATATAAGAACAAACCTTTAAACTTAGTTACCAGTTCTTACATTCTATGTATAACCATTTAAAACGTCGATTACCTTCAAATAGGCACAGACAAACGTATACCTTGTATGCTGAGAGGACCAACTATGTTGGTGGCCTGGTGCGCGGTATATTCGACCCGTGGCCGCGCGATTCCCAGCTGCTCCATCACACCGTGAAGCAAGCGCTGGATGTCCGCTTCCGACACCTGAGCCACAGTGCGTGGACTGCGGCCAGAAACCACGGCCATCAAGCTGAAGATGACACTCAGAAGAACCGTGTGTGTCATTTTCGAAGTCGAACCCATCTCTGACGTTCACTGCACCGACAATAAACACATGTCCTTTAAAATGATCTCTGTAGGCTACTGTAAACGCCATATGTAAACAATACATATAGGCTACATATTTTTTACATTATATATTAACCTATTAGTTACACAGAAATGATAAATTATGTAATAAACTATAATAACTACGGATTTTAGTGAGTTTAGAGTAAACGCACATCTATGATTGTAACTACGTCACAAGTAAGCAGGCTTGATAAACAGATATACTTATAGGCCATTACAAGCGCACATTATGAAGCATACTCGCATTTCAGGAAAGGTAAATGAAAATCCAGCGTGTTATATAGAGAATAAACAGCCAATGGTGAAGAGAAAACCTACCATGTAATCTTGACCGAGAGAGAGGATGTCGGATTCAGCAGAGATGCGGTGACCGTCCTCCTCCTCCTCCTCTTCTACGCTTCATTTGCTCTGTTGCTAAGCAGCCGAATCATCTCAACTCGACAATGGCCGTTGGTTTACGACAGGCACGTCGTCATTAAAACAAGCTGCTGTGTTTTATTGGTAATATGCTGGAAGTATAAGTACAATATGTAAAACATATTGTTCTCATTACTTGCACAATAGGATAATTTTGGCTATAACACCTGTACTTTAATCGTGTTGTCATAGGCCTACTCGTAATGGACTTGGTTTACTTGAAATATAAAAATAATACCCATTACAGTGCAAAAAAAGTCTACAATTATAATGGATAGCTTTTTGGATGCGTGCAAACGATTAACTACGAACGAACGAACAACAAACTATGGATCAAAAGTATTCTCTGGAACAGGCATGAATTAGCCTATTTATTACATAATTTATGAAACACCACAATGTACACCTGCAGTGTCACTTGTTTTACAGAGCAGATGCAATAAATGATTACTGACCTTTTGTTATTATTATTAATATTCATTTTAGGAATGTTGGATAAGTATTTTTACCAATGGGCCAGATAAACTCTGATAAAGCCCAAAGAAACCCTTAATAAGCACCTGTCAATGGTCAAATTAATTTGTTGGATGTAGATGTGGAAGTGAAGATCTTAGCATATTTAACATGGACCATAATGTTATGTCAAGGTCTGTGGGTCAGAGTATCTCAAAACAGCAAGGCTTCTGGGTTGCTCCCGTAAAGAAGGACAAACCACAATCTGGTAACTGGGGTGCTGAGTGCTCAATAAGGCTCATGGATGCACAAAGGGTAACTAATACTATCCTGCCTGTTCCAAACCAGCAGATAGTCTAATGTGGCACAAGTCACACAAAACTTTAATCGTGGTCATGGGAGAAAAGGCAACACAGAGTGTAGCCATGGACCAATAAGAGTCCCTATGATGATCCCTGTTCACAACTGAAAGTGTCTAGTGGGAAAATAAGTGCCAGAACTGAACGTTATGCAACAGTGGAAGGTTGCCTGGTTCATTGACTTTTATGAGTCTTGTTACTTTTATATAATGTTTATATGGTACCAGGATACACAGTGTGATAGTAAAAGCCATAAGAGATGGTGCTGATGCTGAAACTGATTTGCAGACCAAATACACTCCTCATGACAGGGAAGTAGCTATATTTGTTTGTTCACCTAATAGATTCACTTCATCAAACACAATAAAAGACATAAAAAACTGTTACACATCAGAACTTTTATTACAACGGTACATGTATATACAGCACAAGGCACAGTACAAATGCATATGGAGGGTTAGTTGGACTGAACGGAGAATGATTGGAGATTTAGAAGCACTTCCTGTGGACAATGGAGGGACCTGCCTCGTCATACTCCTGCTTGCTGATCCACATCTGCTGGAAGGTTGACAGGGAAGCCAAGATGGAGCCACCAATCCAGACGGAGTACTTGCGTTCAGGGGGAGCAATGATCTGGAGGACAAATATGAATGCAGTTAGGCCATGAAGCTGGAATTTAACCAGCGGGATGCAGTGTTGGGTAAGAAAAGTAATACATTACAACTTTAAGCCTATTTTAGTCTATAAAAAATACACACACACACACACGTAAATAAGAGCAAATACTTTACATTATTTTCCTTAAAAAGTATAACATTTAGATACTTTTTAAAAAGTTACTTTTGATTGTAATATATAAGTTTTTTCCCAGCATTTTACCTTGATCTTCATTGTACTGGGGGCCAGAGCGGTGATTTCCTTCTGCATACGGTCAGCAATACCTGGATACATGGTGGTACCTCCAGACAGGACGTTGTTGGCATACAGATCCTTGCGGATATCAATATCGCACTTCATAATGCTGTTGTAGGCGGTTTCATGGATGCCAGCAGACTCCATACCTGTGAGGTACAACGTCCCACACTGTGTTAGCATATTTCTTAAGTTCTTGAGAGGTAAGAACAGCAAAACAAGGTGATTTGAGCAGGCCAAAGCAAGACCTACCAATGAAAGAGGGCTGGAAGAGTGTCTCGGGACAGCGGAAACGCTCATTTCCAATGGTGATGACCTGACCGTCAGGCAACTCGTAGCTCTTCTCCAGAGAGGAGGAGGAGGCAGCAGTGGCCATCTCATTCTCAAAGTCCAGAGCCACGTAGCACAGCTTCTCCTTAATATCGCGCACAATCTCACGCTCGGCTGGGGATGAGAAAAGACAGTAAGTATACTGTATTTCAGGAGAATGCAGTAATAATCACCACATGCTAACACACATCTACATGTTCTAATGCTCAATATGCTAACTGTGCTAATGCTAATGGGTTAAAAATGTAAAATTATATAAACATTCAATCCAGTTTGTCCATATTTGAGTTAAAGTTACCCAGCATTGAGTGTGACATGGCATAGACTCCCCATCCAAATTTTCCCCATATTTTGATACTATTTTATGATAAATTGCTCATGCACAGGGTGCCATGGTGGCGTAGTGAGTAGCGTGTTCGCCTCACAGCAAGAAGGTCGCTGGTTCGAGCCCCGGCTGGGTCAGTTGGCATTTCTGTGTGGAGTTTGCATGTTCTCCCTGAGGTTGCGTGGGTTTCCTCCGGGTGCTCCGGTTTCCCCCACAAGTCCAAAGACATGTGGTAGAGGTGAATTGGGTAGGCTAAATTGTCCGTAATGTGTGAATGTGTGTGTATGGATGTTTCCCAGAGATGGGTTGCAGCTGGAAGGGCATCCGCTGTATAAAAAATATGCTGGATAAATTGGCAGTTGATTCCGCTGTGGCGACCCCGGATTAATAAAGGGACTAAGCCGACAAGAAAATGAATGAATGAATGCTCATTCACAAGCTGCATGATCAAACTTAAAATGGAAAAAACACTTAAACTATTGTTGTGATCGGTCTGAGATCACTTTCTAACTGTACAGCTGATGCTAAACTTATTTTCATACACACAGTGTGCACAATGCGAGGGTTTTCTCATTTCTAAATGAACAATCAGGACTTAAGGGGACAGTTCACCCAGAAACTAAATTTTACTCTGAATTCTTACTCTGAATTGCTCACAGTCTTTATAATAGTTATTTTAAAAGAATGTTGGTAACCCCACTGAATTCTATAGTAGAACATTCTTCAAAATACCTTTTTTGTTTTCAACAGAAGAAAGAAAGTTGAGTTTAAAACATATGAAGGGTGTGTAAATGATGACAGCGTATACATTTCTGAACTGCCCTTGTAAGTATGATTTTCAGATACCCACCAGTGGTGACGAAAGAATAACCACGCTCAGTCAGGATCTTCATCAGGTAGTCAGTCAGGTCACGACCAGCCAGATCCAGACGCATGATGGCATGAGGAAGAGCATAACCCTCATAGATGGGCACGTTGTGGGTCACACCATCGCCAGAGTCCAGCACAATACCTGTCACATGACGCATTGACAAGTTAAGTATTGCTTGTGCTACAGATTTCTAAGAGGATTAATGCCGATGATGTTTTGTATTGTTTTTAAAGATTGGATGGACACTGACCAGTGGTACGGCCAGAGGCATAGAGGGAGAGCACAGCCTGGATGGCAACATACATGGCAGGAACGTTGAAGGTCTCAAACATGATCTGAAAAGACATGCAAAGAAAAATGCATTCCAGGTTATTATTATTAATACAAAGCTGAAACAATAAGAAAAACATTACTTGCAATAAAACGTAAACATATTATTGCAGATTTTAAAATGTTATTACAGTATATTTTACAAGGAATTTATACATATATTACTCATTTTACTCATTTACAATGTTCACAATTAAGTTGTTTCCTCTAGATTTTTTCAATTATGCCAAATTTTACTAGAAACTATTTCTGACTTAAATCATTTCCATATTGTAAGCAAGACAACATGTAGCATCATTTACTTATATTACCAAAACAACTAAAACTTAATGATCTAAAGGTTAATAAAAAACTAAAAACAAGATTAAAACACTAACATTTTACTCAGAAAATAATATTTCTGCTTTCTCTACTCTCTTACTGTATGCTTTTTTAACCTCTCTACTTCAAAAGTTCACGTTTAATTCCCTGTTGCCTCTCATTGTTAACTGAATCAACTAAAATAGCTAAGAGTATAAAATTAACTAAAATAACAATAAAGTCATGACACTAAATGTCAACATAAGTAATGGGAATCACATTATAAAAACTCAAGGCTAAGCTGTCCAAGTTCTGAGAATAACTGTTATTAAGTTGTGTAAAGCAGAGTGTTGGCCCACCTGTGTCATCTTCTCTCTGTTGGCTTTAGGGTTGAGGGGGGCCTCAGTGAGCAGAGTTGGATGCTCCTCAGGGGCCACACGCAGCTCATTGTAGAAGGTGTGATGCCAGATCTAAAAAATATCATGATATTAACTGAATGCACACCAAACATACCATATTGCTCACTAATAGGACTGAAATGCCATGTTTGATTAACAGATGTTTCATCTGTACCTTCTCCATGTCATCCCAGTTGGTGATGATGCCGTGCTCGATGGGGTATTTAAGAGTGAGGATACCCCTCTTGCTCTGAGCCTCGTCTCCCACATAGCTGTCTTTCTGACCCATACCGACCATCACACCCTGAGGAAAACCAGCCACAGGTTAGACAGGTTCCAGCAATTATAAACATCACTGTTTTCATTTGGACATTTGGTTGTTTTCCATTCTAATAAGTAAAAAAAAATCATTAACAGTTTAATGTACAGCATTTTATGATTATTCATATTGTGATTATTGTTGACCTCTGACAACGATGTTAAAAACTGTAGCTCACAGATGTTACTTTTATTGATATTTTATTGACATCAACATTTATTGACATTGTTAGTAGTTTGAATCAATACAATTCAAAATAAATAATACATACACACAGCCATTAATACATAAAATAACATAATTAAAAATACTAAAATTAACTTGGCTTACCCAGACAATATACTGTTTTAATCTACTAAAATGTCAGTAAAAGTCTGTTAGACAATCCAAATTTTCAGAGCAGAAATCAAGTTCTTCTCGTGCAATTTGAAAGCATTAATGAATGCAAGACACATAAATGGGAAAGTGTAAATCAACAGATTTTCTTTTACAGTGTACATGCTTCAGAAGCCCACCTGGTGACGGGGTCTGCCAACAATAGAGGGAAAGACAGCACGTGGAGCATCATCACCGGCGAATCCAGCCTTGACCAAACCAGAACCATTGTCGCACACGAGTGCGGTAGTCTCATCATCGTCACACATGATTGCTCTTTTTTAGGATGGTTCTAGAAAAAATAACACGTTAGGTGAGCCAATGAGTGTTAAAACCATGACACAATGCCTCTTAATTAGGCATATAGTGCATATTATTGACATTATTGCACTGTAAAAAATAAAAAGTTGAGTTAACTTAAAATTTTAAAGCAACCGGATGCAAAGAAATTTTGGGTTTATTAATCTTCAAGGGTTGAAGTTGTGCCAAATACATTTTTTAAGTTGATCAAAAAGGCTGGTTTAAGTCAAATATACTTTACAAAATAATTTGGCACAACTTTAAACACTGAAGCTTAATATACTCAAAATTTTAAAGCAACCAGCTGCAAAGAAATTTTAAGTTAACTCAACTTTTTATTTTTTGAAGATATGGAGAAATGTAAATTTAAAGTCTTATCAACTTATTTTTTTACTTTCATTGAACAAACAGTAACAAACATGCAGTTGAATCATTTTTATGAGTAAATTCAACTCTGAGCTCAAAAATATGTCCACCTAACTTGCAATTTTTTTAAGTTGGATTTTTTTACAGTGTGGTTCTTTATTCATTCTTTAAGAGAATGTGAATTTAAATAGTTCAAATATATTTTATACCCATACTAGAGCTTTCTTTTACATTTAATTGATTCTAATTATCTACACTACACAAACAGTCTGAGTGAAAAGAAATGAATGTACTTTTTTTTTTACAATTCAATATAATCAAAAAATTGCCTGCAGGTAAGGTCAGTAAAAGGCCAAAAGCAGCACAGTAGATCCCCTTTAAACTATTTTAGGCCTCAGTTCTTGTCATTCCTGTGGAAGCCCCTGACCAAGTGTCCTATCTGTGGATATTTCACAGCTGTCTGATGACAAATGACAGCCGGAGCAGAGAGTCGCCTCCTCAGCTGTCCAAAACTGCCAACATGTGTCCCTCTCTTTATTAGTTTTTTTTAAGTGACTCTTCAGAATTCTAATCCAACGAATCCTCCATCGATCAAACACATCTAACTCTAAGCTCTCGTTTTAGTGCCAACTCTTAAAGTTACCAAACCCAAGCCTTTTGTTTTCTTACATTTCTCAAGCTACAGCTACAAACTTTTGACAGAGTAATTAGCCAGCGAGTTTCTGCTAGAAAGATGTAAGAACCCAATTTCCGACATCATCCGGAAATTTATGTTCCTTCCCATGTAGATGAAGAATGTAGCGTTGGCTTATTCCTTTCCAAATCTCTGCCTCTCTTTCTCTTTCCTGAAGTAGTCCGTAGAGAGAAAAGCAGTAGCAAACACTCACCAAAGTTGTAGCGCAAGACTGGAGTTTCCACTGGGATGAAGGGCATGGAGAAGGGATGCCTCTTAAATATGCTGGTAGTCGAGGAGGGGGGGCAGGGGTTCGGGGCGGTGCAAGAGTTCACACAACACCAAATAAGAGATGCCACAGCCAGTGTATCCTGTAGTCCATGGTCTCTGACGTGATTACCAAAATGGACAGATGTTCCTTGAGAGGTGACAGATCCTCTTTGGTAGTTTGTTGTGATTGCAGAGATTAATGGAAAGGTTAGAAGTCTTTGAGGACTGCACTTTAATGGGTTCTGCTATGGGGGGAAAGCCATAGAATTGTTCTTTATGATTACTGAATGGTGATGGATGTGAGTTAATCATAAAGACAAATGACAATGTCAGACTTCTGAGGCATAATGTATGGTTGCCATAATGACCACTGGTTGATATTAACCATTTTGGATTTTATCATATTGGCTCCTTATTTTCTGTGTTTTCACATTTAGGTTTAGAAATATCCATTCTCTTAATTGCTAACTTACAAACCTAATGTTTTAAACCTTCTATCTGGCATTGTACCCCCCCTGGTTGACCTTTTGATAAAACTCAAATTTGCTTGAGTGGTGTCATGAACATCATTTAACCAAAGAAACTGGTAAAAAAAAACGTCTTAATGTGGAAGTTAAGGGGTTAATGCACATTGTAAAAAACAAATCTGTAATTTTACAGTTTATTTCCAACAGCTGGGGTGCCAGAAAAACAATGTAAAATAACGGCCGTTAAATTACAAAAATTTACCATAAAATAAAAGATATTAAATTACAGAAATTTACCAGAAATTAAAATGTAAGTAAATTTCTGTAATTTAATATCCGTTATTTTACGGTAAATTTCTGTAATTTAACGGACGTTATTTTACGTTTTTTTTTCAGCACCCCAGCTGCTGGAAATAAACTGTATTATTAAGGATTTGTTTTACAGTGCACCGATAATTTGGTAACACTGTTCAACTTTAGCAAATCTCAAAATTTTGGAGCTTTTGTTA
Source organism: Danio albolineatus (assembly GCA_903798035.1). Lineage (NCBI taxonomy): Eukaryota > Metazoa > Chordata > Actinopteri > Cypriniformes > Danionidae > Danio > Danio albolineatus. The sequence continues at coordinate 14,345,423 of CAIGQQ010026964.1, read as the reverse complement.
ACTAACAAAAACGATTAACAATTACAGTTTTTACTAATAATATACTGTTAATTTTAAAAAGTTGAATATGACAGTATAAAGTATTTTAAAACTATACACTATAATAGTTTATCAAATAAAATGACTAAAATTGAAAGAGAAAGCAATTTAAATAAAATAATGTAACTGAAGTCAGTTTTGACTAGTTTATATAGTCAGATCTTATATCAAAGTATATAAATATTACTAAAATAACACTCTCCAGAACTTACTTGGCTTTCAAAATGATCAATTTAAAAAGGAAAACAATTAAATTAAAATCAGATGAGGGTTTTATTTTCAATTCAGTAAGACTAAAGCATGAGAACTATAGGCTTTAAATTTGTATTATTTATTTGCCAGTGATAAAAATATCAACCAAATGTTAAACACAATACTATGTGCTTTTTTCAGTTTCTGATTGCCACAAATAAATACTCAAAATTGCATATTCAAAAGCTTATTTTAGGTCTTTACAATCATTTGCACCTCAGTAAATCCCACATCATGACCTCTGACACAAAACAATACATGTGTAAGGTCAGTTTACGTCAAAAAACCTAAATATTGATTTGACTTCACAGGCATTTGGTGGAAGACAGAGGATGTAACACTAGCTGTGTGGGGTCACATTTAGGAGCCAGACCTGAGTAACGGCACCTTTGTCAAAAGGCCTAGGCTTTGGTATGCGATCGGGGCCCATAACATGCCAGACAGCTGAGAGGTGTGGGGGGTGTTAGGAAGGCCCTGTGTCCTTTCTCTGCTCTCTGATTGGCCCAGCTCTGTCCTTTTAGGGTCATGCTGAGTGACAGGTGCTCCTGGATACACATCAGTGGTGCTCCTCAGTGCCGCTTGCTTTGGCTCCAACTCCTTATTTGTCACCTTCTCCTCCGTTATCTTTTTCACCGACACTATGAGGAATCACACAATGTTTCCTAAATGTAGCCTCTCTGTGATGAGGCCAAAAATTGAATGCGGTTTGTTTCTTTACATATAATCCCAATTATTTGTGGGATTTCACCAATTTGTCGTCAATGGTGGGATCACCTCCCGTTTTGGTGTGCGGGTGTTATCTTAGTGTTGTTTCAGGCTCGACGAACAGCAGATAATGTTTCTATTTGTGATCCTCGAAGCTCAGGCCTGACTGAAAAAGACTGTGATATCAGTGTGGTAGTATTTTCTAACCTTTTGTTATCAGATTTCTGGAGTTTCTTATAGGCCGATGGGTTGCTGTGCCAGAGGATGGATTATGTGTGAGCATTTTTGAGCACCGTAAAGTTTAAGCCTCAGTTAGACGTGCTATTATTAGCCATTTTTAACTCTAGATTGTTAGATATCTACAGAGCACAATCCATTCAGATTCCCTTGAACCCTCATGTACTGTGAGCGATGCTAGGATCTTATTATAGCTCCGGTAAAGCCGTTTGATGAAATTAGATCATCGCTAATGGTTTCTTTGTAATTATGCTATAGGGATGTTGAATGATTGATTCTGATTGGACGATGAAAGTTCTAACGATGGGGTTATTTTTATTTACCAAGGCTCTGTGAAGATTTGGGGGCAATTTCCAGAGCCTCCTTGTATTTTTTCTATAGGGATTGTTTTTTAATCTGTGCTATGAGCCAAATCTACAGTCACTGAGGAGATTTTCAGTGACAAAAATCTCTGATTTGAGTTAAATCTATACATGAAATTCAGATAAAAATGTTGAAGACATTTGGTTATTTGGTTCATTGCGGATAAGAACTACAATCCCATAAATCATTGCAAAATACAGTCAGACTAAACTCGTGAAAATAGTATAGAACTATTTAATTAAAGTTATTGGATTTATGTTAAAGAAACATATATGAAAAACATGCATGTGCATGTATATGTGCAAATATAAAAGACATTTCTATCAAATATGGTTTTTATACACAAATTCTGCTTTTATTTCATGGATTTCATTAATTAATGCAAACACTTCAGTAATTTTATACATGAATCCACACAATCAGGAGTTTTGTTTGGGGAAAAACATGGTAACACTTTTTTTCATATTTTGATGGTCCAGTTGAGTATTAGTAGACTGTCTACCTAATATCTGTTGATATAGACATTCAACAGATATTTAACTGACTATAAGAAACTTTGCAAGTACATATCAACTTACACTAACATTAACCCTATAACCTCAACCCAAACCCCAACCTAACAGTCTACTTATAATCTAATGAGTATTAGTTGCAATGTAACTTAAATTCAGCAAACGGACCATCAAAATAAAGTGTGACCCAAAACATTTCTACAAGAGGATTTAACTCATGTTCAAATTGGTTCGAACTAAATTGCATTTTATCCTCTGTGGAAAGTCTGTTTATTTTTCTTAGCCATTTAAACACACATACACAGAAACTTGTGGTCAGACCTGCCTAGTATCTTTATCAATAAAAAAGGTTTAAGTCAAACTAGGGTGGCCTCACAGTCTCACAGTAAGAAGGTCACTGGTTCGAGTTGGGCCAGTTGACATTTCTTTGTGAATTTGCATGTTCTCCCTGTGTTGGCATGGGTTTCCTCCGGGTGCTACAGCAGTTTCCCCCACAGTCCAAAGGCATGCGGTGAATTGGATTAATGAAATCAGCTGTAGTGTACTGACTGTGTGAATGTGAAAGTGTATGGGTGTTTCCCCAGTTCTGGGTTTTAACTGGAACAGCATCCACTGCGTAAAACATATGCTAGAATAGTTGGTGGTTCATTCCGCTGTGGTAACCCCCAATAAATAAGGTACTTAGCCAAAGGGAAAATCGATGAATGAGTCAAACTGTGTTCCATTTGACTGCTGATGGATTTTAATATTGCACCATTTACGTGAGACTCCATTCTCAAGGGAGTGAATTTGTTCAGCTAAATGGGGACTGTAATTGGTATAGGAAATAAGGGAGCATCTATACTTAACACAAAGTGGAGATTGAAATGTACCCGTGTGTCATTGCGTATCAATTGACTTTGTACAGCTGAATTCGTACTAGGTGTGAGCTGCTACTGCTGATCGCATGTATACAATGTGCAAGGCAGAACATTCAAATGCAAATAGCAATACAATTTAATTGTGATAGACTAAAATAACAGACACTCCTCTATTTTACCTGACTGTGTTTTCAGCGGAGGAGGGTGCTCCAAATTAACTGCAATTGTACTTTCACTGGTCTAGCCTGAAAAATAAGATTTCAACCTTCTTTTTAAGCACAAGAAACTAATTTTCATTTATGGGAGATTTCATTTATGAAGTGTATTCTTAAATTTGGTGAACCCCTCTGGGGAATTGAATGTTTCCATAAAGAGATCACTCAATTAGATCACTGAAAGTAGTTTTAAAGATGGTTTTAAATGAACTCTTATGAAAATGAACCATGTTTTTCTACATAAAAATTATTTCACAGACATCTGAGCCAGGGTAAGGATTTAATCATGTACTAAAAAATTAGAGATATATTTGATGACAACTAAGGGAATATTTGCTTATTACAACAGTATCTTCTCGCCTTCAAAAGAGGAAAACCTTAGTCAAGAACATATATTTACATGCAAATTGATACTAAAGCAGCACTTTGAAATGGAGTTCTCATTCTCATACCTCTAGGTCTTGGATATCGATGACAGCGAAGAATATGTGTCTTGACTTCCCTTTTTTGTTCCCGCTGTGGATGTCAGGGGCTGCTTTTTTCCTACATTTCCTTTTCAGAATATCTTGCTTTGGACTTTTCAGAATATCTGGCAACAAGAGGGAAGAAATTCATTCATTCATCCATTCATTTTCTTTTCAGCTTAGTCCCTTTATTAACCCGGGGTCGCCACAGCAGAATGAACCGCCAACTTATCCAGCATTTGTTTTATGCAGCGGATGCCCTTCCAGCTGCAACCCATCTCTGGGAAACATCCATACACACTCATTCACACACTACGAACAATTTTAGCCAACCCAATTCACCTATACCGCATGTCTTTGGACTTGTGGGGTAAACCGGAGCCCCCGGAGGAAACCCACGCAACCACGGGGAGAACATGCAAACTCCACACAGAAATGCCAACTGACCCAGCCGAGGCTCGAACCAGCGACCTTCTTGCTGTGAGGCAAATGTGCTACTCAATACGCCACCGTGGCGGTGAAGAAATTCATAAAAGTTTACAATTATATGATAAATTATGAGCAAATGTTCATATTTCTGTGAACTATCTCTTTAAACTAATCAATACTGTTTTAGGCACAAACTTGACAAACATCTTACATAAAAATCTGAACAAGGCCTTGAGGTGTTATAACCATAGTGTCGGCGAAATGATGATCCACACTGAGGTCTGGAGAAAAACATTACATTCAGAAAACATAAGCGAAGGAATTTGGGTGTTCCTACTGGGCTATTAAAGTACAGTAACAGCTGTAATTCTAGCATGGCAATATTTACTGTGCTATGATCTATTAGCGACGTGCTGCGGTGTGGGAGGCCCGGTGCTCAAACAAAGCAGGCGACCAACACAAGCATTTTGACAGGGTCCCGTCTCCTTAAAAGGACATGAAGGGGACACAGGATTTGCCTGTTTCAGACAGCTGCGCCCACCAGCAGACCCCCTCTTGGAGCGTGGCAACTGTTGGGCCCAAATGCTTTTTAACATTCATTACTTTGGGAACAATGGTTTGTTGATCAACCTGTTTGTGACACGAGCCTGCGGGGCCTTATTCCAGAGACTGATGGGGATCATATTCTGAGCTGATGGCGGCTGCGGTGTTTGCATGGCATTTCATCAAGCAGATTCATCGTCTGAAATACACAATGTAAGGTTGAATTGACTTTGAGTATCAGGTGGGGGCACACACAAAAGAGGATTTTGTAACAAAATAAAATGCCGGAATACAGTAGTTGCTGGTTCATTCTGCTGTGGCGACCCCTGATGAACAAGGGACCGAAGGAAAATAATTAATGTAAACTTTTAAAGAAATATTACAAAGAAACTGAAATAAGTTTAAAGTGGATATAAGGTAGTACAGTATGATGGTGCAGTGGGTAGCGCTGTCGCCTTACAGCAAGACGGTCGCTGGTTCGAGCCTCTGCTCAGTTGGCATTTCTGTGTAGTTTGTATGTTCTCGCCGTGTTCGCATGGGTATCCTCCAGGGGCTCCGGTTTTCGCCCACAAGTCCAAAGACATGCACTGTTGGGTAGGCTAAATTGTCCGTAGTGTATGTGTGTAAATGAGAATGTATGGGTGTTTCCCAGTGATGGGTTGCAGCTGGAGGAACATTCATTCATTCATTTTCTTTTCGGCTTAGTCCCTTTATTAATCCGGGGTCGCCACAGCGGAATGAACCGCCAACTTATCCGGCATTTGTTTTTTACGCAGCGGATGCCCTTCCAGCCACAACCCATCTCTGGGAAACACATTCATACATTCTCATTCACACACATACACTATGGACAATTTAGCTTACCCAATTCACCTGTACCGCATGTCTTTGGACTGTGGGGGAAACCGGAGCACCCGGAGGAAACCCACGCAACCACGGGGAGAACATGCAAACTCCACACAGAAATGCCAACTGGCCCAGCCGGGGATCGAACCAGCGACCTTCTTGCTGTGAGGCGAACGTGCTAACCACTCGGCCACCGTGGCGCCCCTGGAGGAACATCTGCTGTGTAAAACATATGCTCGATAAGTTGGCGGTTCATTTTGCTGTGGCGACCCTAGATTAATAAAGGAACTAAGCCGAAAATATACAGTACAAACACACACACACAATCAAACACACACGATAAAGATAGATAGATAGATAGACAGACAGACAGACAGACAGACAGACAGATAGATAGATAGATCAAATCTGATTGACTGATAGCTGTGCAATATTCTGCAATAACCGCACTCGTACAGCCTCCTCACCCTTCTGTATTGCTCCGCCCACATAGAGTGACAGCAAATCAATACACTCACTGCAGTTTGACAAATATTGCAGCTGTTGGACAACATAATGTACTTTTGAGGATTTTTTTAGGCGAGAATGATTGCAACTATGCAGTTTATTTATAAGGACAGTGCCTATTTGTATATTCATAATTTCATAATAAGCCCTTATATTTAAAAGTGTAATACATTAAATGATTATTAATACATTTTTACTATGATAATAGTAATCAGTACTAATAATATTTTCATGATATATACAGTAATCATAACATTTGAAGTGGATGAAAAAAGCAGGGGAGAAAGGGCAAGAAAGGGTGTTGTTCAGCAGTTTTAGGTCAACTTTGATGAAAGGTGATGATCCGTTTCAAATGTTGACTACTATATAATAAAAATAGGGGAAAAATCTGTTTAAAACGGCATAAACTTGCAAAACAAAGTGAAAAAACAAATATGTTCATTTTAAAAATAAATGAATAGCTTAATTCAAACTGTCACAATTTATTTACAGAAAGAGAAAATTATCAAGAAGCAAATAACATAAATCCATATAATAATAAAACTGGGCTTTCACAAAAACATACATTCTAAATACACACATACAGTATATATACTCACCAGCCACTTATTTAGATACACCTTACTTGTACGGGCTTCGACCCCGTTTTGCCTTTAGAACTGCCTTAATTCTTTATGGCATAGATTGAACAAGGTACTGGAAATATTCCTTAGAGATTTTGGTCCATCTTGACATGAGAGCATCACTCAGTTGCTGCAGATTTGTTGGCTGCACGTCCATGATGCCAATCTCCTGTTCCACAAAAACCAAAGGAGCTCTATTAGATTGAGATCTGGTGACTGTGGAGGCCGTTTGAATACAGTGAACTCATCGTCATGTTCAAGAAAACAGTCTGAGATGACTCACGCTTAATGTATGTGTGTGTAAAACTAAAAACATACACTGACGGTTAAAGATGTCAGTTGCCAAAAAAAAAAACTTGCAGAGATCAATCTCCCATACAATAAAAAACTGAATTAAAGGATACTTTTGGCATATATCTTTCTATATTACATCAACCAATAGACATATGGCTTATAATACCTGTTGTAGCACTGTGCTGTTATATAATGCCTGCTAACAAGATCTACTGTGTGGATGTGTCAACTAAAGCAGCTGTTGTCAGAATGGACCGCTGACAGGCACGCTAATGAGAAAAACCTGGAGAAATGATCCTCGCAGTAATCTGCATGTCCAAGAGTTAATCGCTGCTCATATTCTGATATACTCACACTCGCTCTACCAGTAAGATTCAGACCTTCATGACCATCCATCACTGTTTTCACAGCAGCTCGAATCAACTGACAACTCAATAACAGTTGTGCCCAAACTCCAAAATAGAAATGTACAGCGATGAAAGATGTAACACTTGTTTGAGTACATGTAATAAGCAGAAGTTTGTAGATTGGTGAGCTGTTTTAAAGAAGGTCAGACGACTTTTATTCTTTCTTTAAAGTTGATGTTCATGTTGCCCCATGAACAAATAGTTCATAACGTCCCGAGAGCACTTAGAGGAGAGCGGCTGGTCAACAGCTCATGCCAGGAGTGCCCTAGATAATGGCTACTATAAATATATTGAGTGCTTTAGAAGTTTCCATGTCAGCAATGATGTTCATTACAGGTGCACATGGAGAAAACCATCATAGTGCATTAAACTATTAGGTCTTAATTAAAGGGACAGCTCACACAAAACATGAAGTTTTTTGTAGAACACAAAGATCGACTGAGTTATCAGCAAACATTAGTGCAAGACATTCAAAATATGTGGAAAAATGAAGTAGCCTTTGACATTCTTTAATTCCTGTTCCTTTAAACTGCACCTGTGCGTTTTGGCAAACAACTGCCTTGAAGGCAAATAGCCGTGTCAATAGGCTTTTTAAGATTTTTCCCAAAAAAAAAAAGTTCTACACAAAGAAATGCCACACTGCACAAACCTAATGTACCTACCATACCTAACGAATTACAGTAGAAGTAGTTTACATTGTCTTAAATATGACCAATCATCGTGCATGTAAAGATTAAATTAGAAAATCTAACCCAATATTGCACAATGCACTCATCTACACTCCAAGCAATGGAGTCAGGACAGAATTCAGCAGGCATAGATTGAGAATGCCATCACAATCTATTAGATTTTGCTGAAAAGGTATTGCACAGTTGAAAGCATCAATTAGATGTTTTTTTTTTTATTATTTAAAACAAAAATAAAAAAAGTCATTTAATACAAATCTCATTAAAACAAAAGTACATAAACTATACAGCAAGTGTCCAAGAAGTCCATAGTTGTGTTAGTGTCTGTTGAAGCACTAAGAGTCTTTAAAAATCAGCATCCAGAGTGAAAGTGTTATCTGTAGATCCAGACATGACACCCATGCGCTGGTACTCGCCCACTCGCTTCTCAAAGAAGTTGGTCTTGCCCTCCAATGAAATGTTCTCCATGAAGTCGAAAGGATTTTCCACTTTATAGACCTAGAAAGGCAATTTGGAAGGTTAGAGCGAATGTCACCAGTTGAACTGAAGGTACAGAACTGGTTTGACATGATCCAAGGTCTGTCACAGACTAAACCACCACTATGAGCAGACTCAGAAAATCATAAATGAAATAAGTCTACCTTATCAAATCCCAGCTCTAGCAATAGTCGGTCAGCCACAAACTCAATGTACTGCTTCATCAGGTCACAGTTCATGCCAATGAGCTTCACGGGAAGAGCATCAGTCAGGAACTCCTAGGAAAATATGGACAAAGTTTGTGGTTACACAGAGAAAGAAAGAAAAAAAAAAAAAAAAAAAAAAGGTGATAAAGAGAGGTGGGGGGGGTGCACGCCCATTGTTAGATTTGTTTTAATATAGGATGCAATTACAAGTGGAAGATGCTAAAATTTATTTAAAAAAAAATAAATAAAACCCTGAATTCACTTTTACACAATTGAAAACACATTACACGCTCGAATGATTGAATGCATTCAAAGACTTGGCATTCCACTGTAACTTTATTATTAAAACAATTTATTCATTCTCCTTCAGCGTAGGCCTTCCTTTCCAATAAATCTGAAAGTTTTGTGTGCTTTGACCACTTCTAAGTTGGAATATCCCTCATGTGATCAAATAAACTCCATCTTAAATGCTATACAGCACTCTGGAATACTGAATTCTGATTAGTCAATCATGACATTGCGAGGCATGTTGTTATTCCCTTCCATATTAACATCCTCTGAAATTAACAACGCAGGCTCATTTGGTGCTTTGAATAATCTTGACCATTAGTTAACTTTGACTGTTTGCCACCATCTTGTGGCTGAATAAGTGACTGTAGGCTGCATTTGTAGTTTAGCTTGTCAAGATAACATGTATCATGGCAGTTTTTGCAGAATAAAAATGCTCTTCAGTCTTATAAAACATGCTGATAATCTAGTCTGGCTTGAACTCTAAAAAGTCGAATCTAGAGCTGCAGGCTGCATTGTCACTTGTTTGTTTATCAGTGTTGTTAAAAGAAATATTTAGGAGTTAATACATCTAAAAAAAGTTTAGTTCTGTTGAAAGCAGCCAGATTACATGCATTTTTTCACAGAATAAATGCCCTATAGTCTTGCTAACATGCTGGTAACACCTATCTAGCTTTATTTTGCAAGAACAACCTCCAATATGTACGATAACCTATTTGTGTAAACCTGAAAATAAATACTGGCCCGACTGAAAGCACTTAAGGCTCACAAACCTGCTCAATTTCAACTGCATTCATGATTATTCTCTTTACGGTTTCTTCTGATGGTTTGTTGACCAAGTGTTTGAACATGAGGCAGGCAAAGTCACAATGAAGACCCTGCGAAAAAAAGAAACATTAGTACCACATTTTACAATTAGCGCATATAGGTTCAAGTTTGACAAAATGGTTACCTCATCTCTGCTGATCAGCTCATTGGAAAAGGTGAGGCCAGGCATGAGTCCCCTCTTCTTTAGCCAGAAAATAGAAGCAAAAGACCCAGAGAAGAAGATTCCCTCTACTGCAGCAAAGGCCACTACTCTCTCACCTGAAACCAGTGCAAGACTGAACTTAGCTCAAGTTGAACACTACATTTTAGTAGTATTTATAAACATTTTCTTTAAAAAAAAAAAAAAAAAAAACACACTGCATTAAAATTTAACATACCATATTCTGCATTTTTGTCACCAATCCAGTTAAGCGCCCAGTCGGCCTTCTTCTTTACACATGGCATTGTCTCAATGGCATTGAACAAATATTCCCTACAGGTAAATAGTACAAATTTCATTAGTCAGATAAAAAAAGTCAAACAATTTACATAAGCATATTTAGGGAGCTCAGTCAAGGCGATATTTTCGTGCTGACACCCTACAACCAGCTGACCACATGTCCACTGATCTTGAGCAGTCAACACTCAGCTCCCATTATCAGCTGAGGTACGTACCCCTGCGCCACTCATCATCGCTCCCAACTCAAAACAGGGCCAAACGCTCACCTCTCTTTGGAATCTTTGATGTAGGTGTCGATCAACAGGCTGTACATTTCTGAGTGAATGTTTTCCATTGCTATCTGGAAGCCATAGAAGCAGCGGGCTTCAGTCACCTGGACTTCCTGAGTGAAACGCTCCACCTAGGATTAGAAGACAAGCAGTAAGGACCAATTGAGCTTTTATAAATTAAAAATTAATAATAATAAAAATAATAATAATAATAAGTATAATCTGTCAAAGTCAATTCACAGAGGGCCACAGCTCTGCACGGTTTGATTCTCTTGAACACCTTAATTTAGACCAGCCATGTTTGATTAGGATTGAAGCAAAACTGCATCTGAGCTGTGGCCCTCTAGGAATTGACTGACACCTATGCAGTAAATATTTGTTTATGAGCTTACCAAGTTCTCATTGACAATGCCATCGCTTGCAGCAAAGAAAGCCAGAACATGGGAGATGAAATATCTCTCCTCGTCTTTCAGGGAATCCCAGTGTTGAAGATCTTTGGATAGGTCAACCTTGGAGAAAAGATGCAGATTTTCAACACCGTCACTAAAAACATTCTTGCAGATTAAGGCTGGAGTCACATTATAACATTTTTGCCAATTAATAATAATAATAATAATAATAATAATAATAATAATAATAATAATA
>CAIGQQ010026964.1:14322138-14332675 GCA_903798035.1 Danio albolineatus | reverse complement strand
TATATATATATATATATATAGTTTACTTTTGTCGGAGGATGTACGTTTCATTCATAATTCCCAGTAATATTACTACTTCCGGTCTAGTTTGTCCCCCTGGCAACACAAGAACTTTTCCGAATGACCAGATTAAGTTGTGCAAATATAATAAAGCCATATAACTATTGATCGAAACATACAGAAAATGATTTGCACTTTTAAACAGGTTGTAGCGCTCGTTGTCGTTTATGCAACATTACATCAGCTCGAACTAATTACCCGCCAAATTCAGACAATTTTATAAATTAACTTGCTTAAAACACCATAACCATAATATCAATTTGTCGTTTTTAATATCGTTCAGGTGGACTAGTTTAATGGGTCATTGTCTCGAAGTCCCGGATAGTTTAATGTGACCATCCCAACTTGGCGCGCTCAGAATCCGCCAAATTTTATCTACCACTTCCAAGACACCGCTCCACAAGTCAATTTACATTGAAAACCACAAGTTTAATCTGCGTAACATTAGTATATTCTGAAGAAACGTGCAGAGACGAAGTTAGATAAACCTACCTCCGATTCATCAAAGATTTTGCGCGCCGTTTTGGACGCCAGGATTCTGCTGGAGCTCAGACTGGGTGGCTGAGGACAAAACAAAAAAGTCATTTTACAACACATCACAGCTGTCTAGTAACTGTCTCTAAGGTATTGTGCGTATTTTTGTCTTATCACCATGAAGAAAACTACTATAGTTCAACTTATCGTACCTTGCAGTGCGTCCTCGCCGCAATTATACTAAAACTGTGGTAACACGTAGGCAACAAGTCGAAGAGATGAAAACTTACCGTGTTTTCTTTGTCCACAAAGGACATGTTATTCATTTTAGTAGAAATTGCGTTTTCATTCTTGGTTTTCAGGGGAGAGCGAGTAGACGACATCGTAAAGCTTGGAGCGTTTAGTAAATCAAAACGAGGATAAGTTAAAGGGTAAAAATAAAGATAACTTCTAAAACAAAGTTAGCTAGAAATAAATAAAAGCAAAACTAAGAGCTAGCAGTTCTACAGTCCAGCTGAAGCGAAGAAAAACGAAATTTGAATGCCGGATACTCTTTTTATATTCGATTCTTGGCGCTCATTCTCAGCCAATGGGGAAAGGGCAAACGCTCTGGCTTTGTTTGGTCCTTTTAACTCTTTCATCAGATGAACCAATCAGAGGTCTCTACGACGTCACGTGAGAGCTACGCCTCGCGGGAAATTCAAACATGTTGGGGGTTGCGAAGTATTACAAAACCAGGTTTTGTAACCTGTTTGTAACAGGTTTAAAAGGGCGCGAATATGAAACAAAACTATGCATTACTAAAACATTGTATACAGATTTTTTTGAAAAATGTACGATATATTTTCATAAATGTGTATTATTCAACTCCCAACTCAAGTAAACGTTACATACACAGTCGATAGTTTTTCTGTTCAAACTTTATATGGATGTGCTTGTATCTTGTGTAATTATTTTAAAGCAAAATTATTTAATAAGAAGTAAATACAGCATGTAACGTTAACTTATCTGTATTCACTTGACTAATAAGTGAAACGATTCAGGGCACAAACACTGCAGCTGTCGCTCATATACAGATGACACAATAAACAAAGCACAATTAACATTAAGACAAAACATTCCGACTGTTGTTTGGGTAAATACACTTCTTTGTGCCTCTTTTATAATAACGTGGCAAACACAAATCCGAGCCTATTTTCAACAACAAAACCCGCCTGACAGGAAGACGCGGTTTCGCGCCAGATTTGTAAACATTATCAGAATACACACCATCAAGCCGTACCCTAACCTAGAAAACCTAAATAAAAATGAAACATTCACTTTCAGTAATGAACATAAAACTGGTCGTGTGTTTTTTGTGATTATACCTTCACAAAAACGTCCGTATGACGGAGGTAAATGTTTTGTTGTTGTTTGTCCTGTCCTCAAGCACAAAGATTATGTTGGGCATCATTAATGTCACTAATAACACATCATTGATATCAATATTACTTTAGTGTCATCAAAGAGGTGTAAGTATTTTATTGGCGATTAAACTTTACACCACACGAATCTATCAGCTGTTCAGACAGTTCCTCACCGCAACCAAACCGAAACACGAACACCAACGAACTTTGTTGATTATTTTTAAACTCGACATTTCAACAACAACTCAAATTGCGCAGAAAACGTATTTTAAAACCAGCCAAAATATATAAATCCTTTGTGTTTCAGAACAAAAACATTCCCAGGACGCGGGATAAGCACCAATAAAAACATCCAAGAGGTCACTGCTGGAGAAAACTCGCTGCATGTTTTTGAACACTGCTCGCTAGTGGCAGGAGGACAACTACCACCACAGAAGAAACATCTCACGAAAAATAAACGATCAAAACATTATTTTTTAATCTAATTGCTTAAAAACAGACACCTCTCATTATATGGCTTATGTCAAGAGCTGAACAAAATTTCATTGTGCCTGGAAAATGACAATAAAGATTTTCTCCTGGTATTGTTGTTATCCTGATTATTATTGACCTGATAAAAAGCCTTTTTTTATGTCTATATATGCTATAATCAAAGAATTCCCAACTGTTAGATTATGTGGAATTGGCATAGAGGGAATGGAATAATAATACATTTGTATATTCTTCCTAAAAATGAGCTTAAATGCTGTTTCTTTGTTTGAGAAAGACAATTAAGTCTATGAGCTGTTGAAAATAAAAACTGACTTATGACTTACGTCAAAAATCTGATGATTTCTGGCATATCTGGAATCCTCTATGGGAGTTATTGGGGATTGTACATTATTTTAATTATTTATTTTGTTAATTTTATTCAACACAAAAGACGTGAATTACTAGCAGAGGGATGATTGTATAATAGATGGCTATACCATTGTATTCTGTCTTTCCAAATCTTTCACTAATGTTTTTAAAAATGAATAAATATAAATATTATAATAAAATATCAAATTATGTAGCGTACATACATGTATTGGACTTCATTGTTCTGTGCTTTGCTTTATATAGAAAAAAAGGATATAGAAAAAAATCCTTGTGTACATTTTGTTGCAGAATATATACCTAAACATAATCTTCATAACCTGTTGACCTTTTGATTTATTTTCTAACAAAATATAGATCATTCCACATGCCCTGTTGAGGAAACAAAACAAAGCCTTAAATGAGGATTATGTCATAGTCAAACGGCATGTAACGCTTAAGGTAAACAGCTGGGGGCGCGCTTCAACTGTAATAAAATTCCATTCGAGCGCGATTTAAGCTAAACGTTTTTATAAGGCTTTTATTACCACATTTGACCATAAACGGTGTGAATGTGGAAGAAATGATTCTCCATAAAAAACACTAGTCGACATCAACAAGGTCAATTTTTTATTCGATATAATATTGTAAAAATGTCATTGAATATTGAAATAATAATTATATTTGATCTAATTTGATATAAAGTTTTGTTTAAATGAATGTATAAAATCAAAAGTCCTACTCAGCACGCCAAAATGTCTGCATATTTGTTCATGAAGCTTTTACCGAGTTCATAGAGTTCATACGAACAAAGACAAGCTTGAGTCATCGTCAAGTTTCTCCATTACGTCTCACTTTTGCTAATTTAATCATTAGGAAAACATATATCTTGTCGTTTACAAATAATTTCATCATACAAAAAAGTTTTTTGTTTATTTTGCTCTTACATTTTCGTTTGGAAATGTCGGTCAGTAAGGCAAAAGGGCGGATACCAGTTTGTCAGTCAAGCTGCTGTTGCCATATTTACAACTCGTCATCCTTTGTGATTGGTCGCGCCCCCTAACCTCTCCACAATGGAGCGATGTGATTGGACGAGGTTTGTTACTGGGTGCTGTGGGGTGACAACGTTGAGAATTGGTGTTGTGTAACTGTGTCGTCACTTCAGTTCATGCAGGCTATGTAATGACTGCATACTGTTTTTTTATTGGATTTTTTTTCACTTTAAGGATAATATTTGTTATTTTGAAAACCAAAATAAATCTCTAGAACTTTCTTAATATTGCTTGGATATTTAGTTTTACTTTCCCATTGATGGGTTGCAGCTGGAAGGGCATTCGCTGCGTAAAACACATCCTGCATAAATTGGCGGTTCATTTTGCTGTGGCGACCCCAGATTAATAAAGAGACTAAGCCGAAAAGAAAATGAATGAAATACTCTTACTTTTACAAAGGTTTCTTAATAAGATACATACTCTTATCGATTAGATAAATGAATAAGAAGTTATTTTAAAAGATTAATTAATAAGAAATGAGTTTCTTTAATTAAATAAACATGATGAGATCTTTCATGTAACCTAATCTATCTCCCTCTTTATCCTATGTGCATATTATGTAAAATGGTTGTGTTTGTTTGTTGTATTCTTGATACAGTTATAATTAATTTTTTTTAAAACAGCTAAACTGTCAATTAAAAATGATTGTAAAATTTTATTTATGTTTTACACATTGTTGCAACTGTCTGCAAGGTTTTGCCATAAGGTTTTGTTGCCATTATATTCATATGTATTTTATTTTTTGAACACAGGGCCTATTTGGTAAACCACATAGTTTTATGTCTACTTTTAAAAACATTCAAACATGTTTTAAATAAACAACTTAAATTTGAGTAGCTATGTTTTTGTCAACAGTAACAAATAAAACAAACTGTACATTCTTACTACAAATATTTATTAAATAATATGGAATATTGCAGGTAGTATCGCATACAGGAATACTGTCCATTTAACAGAAGTAACATCAATAACATTTATTCATATATCAACAATAAATGCAAATTTGAATACACAGTACATTCATATAGATAGTGATATATATGTACAAATTTACAACAGTAAGGAGTAAGTAAGAGATGAACTGATGCAAAGACTTTGGCAAAGGGAGTAAATACATATCGGGAGACATAACTTATATAAAAGTAAACAAGAATTCCTTATAAACAACCATGATTAAAATAAAAATCCAGTGCAATGTCACATTGTTTTATGTACATGGATGTGTAGCAGCCTTGGTTTTCTTGAATTTCCACTGTTAAATGGTCAGTGGGATATTGTCCTGAGGTGACTGAGGTGAAGTGGTCTGAGTTTTAACCTAATTTGAGGCAGGAAGAAGCACACTGAGGGGTATGGAAGATGGTGCTTGGGAAGTGGCCATTTTGTTTACATCACGAACTTCATTAGGCCAAGCTGTTGACCTCTTGGTTGTCATATGACGTCGTGCATGCTTGGTCAGGTGGTCGCTTCGCATGAAACGGCGCTCACAGACAGGACAGACAAACTTCTTTTCGCCCGTGTGTGTTCGACGATGCCTGGAAAGTTCATCTGAACGAGCAAATTTTTTGTCGCACCCTTCCCAATGGCAACTGAAAGGCTTCTCACCTGAGACACAAAGGGAAGACGATCAACAATCATGATCATGGCTGAAACCCAAACAAAGACATTGACTCTAAAGGATACGAACCTGTGTGTGTTCTTAAATGAGCCTTCAAGTGGGAACTTTTGAAGTAAGTCTTCTTGCATCCTTGGAAGTTGCAGACGTAGTTCCGCCTGCGCGAAAAGTCAGACTGTGTCACTCCGCTGCTCTGACTTGAGGGCACGTAGACTGGAGCAGGCGCCAAGGGTAGAAGCTTTGTGTTCCCAAGTGTAACAACGCTCTGCTGACAGGTGGAGGATTGGGATACCTGAGACTGTGGAACAACAAACATCACAGTGCCCTGAGCCACAGGTGAGCCCACCAGAAGAGGTTGAGAATGTGGAAGAATGGGCTTGGACCCTGAAGTTTGCATCTGAACTGGAGTCTGAACGAACGCAGAGATGATTCCTGTCTGCCCATTTACAGGAAACACCTGACAGAGCACAGGCGGGCTGGACATGGGTGACTGAGGAATGGTGGGCTGAGAAGTGGGGATAGCAATGCCCATAGAGTCAGGGGAAGGGGCAGTTCTCTCAGGTTCTGCAGAGTCACATGGGCTACTGCAGATTTGCACTTCTCCTTTGAGGCTGGTATTGGAGTCTGTGTGCTCTGGAGGAATTTCTGAGGAACATGGCTTCTCCTGCCCTGTGGTCGTTGATGGAATGTTGTGGTCCATGGATCTGTCGGCGGTGTGCCGAATAACGCTGGTGGCTCTGCGCAGTGAGGGCTGTTCTGCTGTCTGCGGCGGAGCTGGGTTGAGCAGGACTGTGGTACTGGGATGCAAGCTGACATGACATGCAGCTCTGTTGGTCAAGGCTGAACATAGTCTGGGATGTGGTTTTAGACCTGAGCAGGCCACTGAGGTACTGAGAACTGCTGTGCCTGAAGTTTCCGCAAAGCTTGGGCTGTGAGGAGGGGTCATACACTAGGGAGAGAAAAATTGGCTTTGAACATTGGGAACGTTTGTTAATAGTGAAAAACATTACATGATTTTTGCCCATTTTCAGTCTCTTTGAGATGAAACTATGTGCCAAACGTCATAGCCAGTCTGCAGATTTTGGAAAGTCAGCGTTGACTGATCTCAGAATAATGTGTTGTTGTGCATGATGGGCAATATTTTAGTCTCAGCCAGCTCCAACACACTGATTGGAGATGTTTCTTGTTAGTTCGAAGACCTTGTTATTAGTGTGTGCAATTAGGGTAGGGGCTAAACTCTACAGAACAGTGGCTCTCCAGCAACAGGTTTGTATGTCTCTGTTCTGTCCAATCAGGAGGAATAAAAAAAGCAAATTTCAGAACTATTTTAGCTTTATTAGTCATGTTTCTCCTAGTAATAGTGTGAATTAGTGTGTTGTCTGTTTTGATTCACTGTACAAATCACTAAAATTGAACATTTAGTGTATGATGCCCAGTTTTCTCTGTAAACGTTTAACACCATGACCGCTGCTTTAAAATCTGTTTTGAGTTTAAAAGTTGCATAGAGTACATGTATGCCATATTTTAACCAACTTTGACTTCTCCAACATCTCCAAACCTTTTTGCAGAAAAAGGTATCACTAAAGCTCCTCTTCTAAGACCAAAATCTTATTTATTTATTTTTTAAATTAGAGTCACTCACCAGTGATGAGAGGGAGACCAGGTCTTTAGGGGACTCAATGAGTTCAGGTTGCAAGGCGAGAGAATCACAGGAGTCTGAGGTCGGTGTCAGTGGGCGAGGCTTATGGGTCCTCTGGACCCAGGAGCTCATGCACACCAAAGCCTCTGCAGCCTCCAGGTCATTATACTCCGGAGTGGAGGAGCAAGACTTCTCACTGTCATGCCTGTTTCTCTCCATCATCACCTCACAGATGTCCACAAGACTGGACTATGAATAAGAAAAAAAGCACATTTGTCATTTTATTGTCACAGTGTGCCCGTTGATGAACGATAATATTGAATCTAAATTGATGACTTTAGTGGCTCCTATATAAATATATGTATATTAAAAATTATTTCATGGCATACAATACAATTTCAAAATGACAAAGTTTGTCATGAATCTACTGTAAATAGCTGCTGCCATTCATAAGCAAAGAAAGGGGGCCGAGAGACTACACCCACCCAGCACTTCACACAGCGTTAACCATGAGCTGCTGGGAACCTCCCATCACCAAATATAGATTTAAGAGTGACGTGCACCCAACCAAAACGCCATGTGAGTATGCCATGCAAAAAGTAAGAGTGGTTAAACATAAAAGATTTTGCATGAAGGGTCCTCTTTTTGTTTTATGGGAGGTCTTGCACTTTTAGTATTACATGAACAATACAAAACGTAAAAAAACATTTATAACAACAATACAACATATTCTAAAATGACAGCCAACTGAATGTATAAATGAAGGAGAAGAAAAATATGAAAATTCAACTATGTTCAGGGGCAAATAAGGTCGCTTACATAAAAGAAGACAACAGTTTGAACCTAGAGAAGCACTGCAGCTCAATGCAATAGGGAAATGCACAACAAAGATTGCGGCAAATAGCTCGTCATGACTTATTTAATTTAAAGACAAAACATGTGGCTAATTGCAAATGTCAAGACGATCAATTGTGCAATTTATTATGTTAAACATTGATAAATGCAAAACATTCTCAGCTCAACTGTTCTCAGTCACAAGAAATCATTTTATACCGTGCGTAACTTGCAGCCAAAGCGGATGTCATTAGTGGGTCAATGCGCAAATACTAAAAAAGTAGCAGTTTGTCAATAAAATGAACTTACCCGGCCGGAGTCAGAGGCAAAATTCAGCATATGCGCGCGTCTCGGGAAGACAACTGTGATGCGACGCACGGGTACATAAGTCTAATCACTTTTTACAGCAAGGTCCAACCTCAGCTGAGTGAATCAGAAGCGCAAAAAAACAACAGAAAGAAAAAAAAAACAGAAACAAAATTCAGAGCACTCTGGCGGGTGGTAACATGTTACCAATCAAAAACAAAGGTGTAGCGGGAATAGACCAATGAGAAAGTAGGCAGCGCGTGATCAGTACGTGATCGCTCGCCGATTGGCTGAAACGGGGTGCGTGGCTGTTGGGGGGCGTTACAGAGGAGTCAGCGGTGTCAGAGTAAACCCGGTGAACCCGGTGCTCGAGAACTGGGGGAAAGGTCGGAGCGGCGAACGAGCGGAATCGTGAGATCCTCGCACGCGTCTGGATAGCTGTGCCAGCGGAGTGTGGCATGCGCAGACGGGCGCGCGCTCAGCCCACAGTGGAAGTGCACGAGCCAACGCCTGTGTTCAAAACAAAAAAATAAAATAAAAAAGAGAGAACCGAACAGTTCATACAGATACAGCTATTTTTCTGTTTTGTAGGTAGTGTGTGCTGCTTTTTCTCTCTTTTTCTGTGCTGAATGTTTCTCTCGCGACTGCTGCACAAAGGGGAAACGGGGACATCGCAAAGTGCTGCTTTATGAAAGAATTAGCTTACAGTTTAAGACAAGACACTGCAGGTGACACAGGTAAAAATGAGCCACAGTGTAAATTGAATATGCAATAAATTGCATACGTTTCTAGCACAAAAATCTGAATAGCATGCATGCACAAATTTGTCTTATTTCTTCAGGGGTTTTGGAGGGTCTTTTTTATCACTTCATAATTTTATATATATTGAATATAAAATATAGTGAAAAGAAAAAATAAGGCAAATTATTTATGAATATAACCCCCTGAAAATCCTTCAGGATGTAAAGTTTACTGCTGGAGTGGAGATTTGTGGCTCGGTGCAGGAAAAAAAAGAATTGTAATTATAAACACTTGATTGATGAAAAATTTATGAGAAATTGATGAAATGCAACAAATTAAATACTTCAAAGTGTATTTCGATTTCCCCCTTTTATATTATACCTAAATCTCAAAATTAAAATTGGGTGCAATTCTGTTTGTTTTTGCCTACAGTATCTCGATCGCCTCAAATAATGAGTAATTATGAGAAAGCTATACATCAATAAAACCAATAACAACAATAACAGCGAAATAATTAACCTTTTATTTTAAACCCATTTTTATTCAGCGACGAAAGCTTCTGTTTTCTGTCTTTTCAACAAAATAGTCGTCTCAAGCGTAGTCCGGAAACCATTACATCTGCTTGGTCACGTGCGCACACAGACCTGGTTTTCATGAACTCAACTGAACTCAGGAACCTCAGCAAACAGCTTTCTGTGAAAGAATCCAGGGCGGAGCCTGAGTGTGTGTGTGTGTGTGTGTGTGCGTGTGTGTGTGTGTATGCTGCTGTACTGCGTCTCTTTGTTGTAGCTGCACTAACCTTTATGTGTCTCTGTGTCTTTGTGCTCTTTCTCGTAATAATTAGCTGTTATAAATGCAAAATCAGACTTGAGTTTCGATGACAGGTGTAAATGTGTGTAAGTCATATAGATCCTAAATTGTATTTCCCTGCAGGGGGCTGTGATTTCGCCAGTCTGTCTGGGATGAGCAGACAAAGGCTTCATCAATCCCCCCCTCCTCTTTAGAGATAAAGATATTCAGAAAACGACAGAGGTGATTGTATTTCTCTATCTATGATGTGGGCCAGGAAGACATTTGCTGTGCTGGAAATTGGAGGATTTGTTAATGTTCTGCTGAAGGCATAATAAGAAGTAAAGAACATGTTATGGTTGTCATTTGTGGGGAAAAAAACAGTTTTAATCTATTAGATTTTAGAGAAGGGCAAAAATGCACAAATAATAAAAATATTATAATGTCCAGAGCAGCAGATCTATTTAATTTTTTTAATAACAAATATATGATCCAGCCATTTCATCTGAATGTGTGTGGGCCAGATCTGAGAATTTGTTTTCTTTCTGTAATACAAATTTGCAACTAAATGGACATGTTTGCTACTTAATCCTGCATGTGGCATGTAAACAACAAAGGGGGGCTTTGAGTGGGGTTTAGAAGGCAACATCTGTTTTACTTTGTAACAGATAGAAATGGGTTGATAATTCAATTAAAAAAAGAAAAGATAGATAGATAGATAGACAGACAGACAGACAGACAGACAGACAGACAGACAGACAGACAGACAGACAGACAGACAGACAGA
>CAIGQQ010026964.1:14293621-14322128 GCA_903798035.1 Danio albolineatus | reverse complement strand
AGACAGACAGACAGACAGACAGACAGACAGACAGACAGACAGACAGATAGATAGATAGATAGATAGATAGATAGATAGATAGATAGATAGATAGACAGATGGATGAACAGATGGATGGATATACAGACAGAGGCAGACGGACGGATGGACGAATGGATAGATAGATGGATAGACAGATGGATAGATGGATGGATATACAGACAGACATAGATAGATCCGAATCATGCAAGCCAGTGGCGACAAACAAAAAGATAGATAATAGATAGATTTAAAAATATATAATATTTAGATTAATATTATATTCATTAATTATTTTTGTATAATAATTTAACAGTTTTTTTCTGTCAGTTTTGATCATGTGTGTTTTTGCTGAATATTCATTTATACATTTCTCAGTATATTTGAATAGCTGATACTTTTCGGTGGTCCATGATGTAGGTTATGATATATTCACTCATGCTTAATCGGCTTAGTCCCTTTATTAATCTGGGGTCGCCACAGCGGAATGAACCACCAACTTATCCAGCATGTTTTACGCAGTGGGTTCCAGCTGCAACCCATCACTGGGAAACATCCATACACTCTCATTCACACATATGTAAAATTTTAGCTCACCCAATTCACCTATACCACATGTCTTTGGACTTGTGGGGGAAACCGGGGCACCCGGAGGAAACCCTCTCGAACACGGTGAGAACATGCAAGTGCCACACAGAAATGCCAATTCACTCAGCCGAGGCTCGAACCAGTAACTATCTTGCTCTGAGGCGATTATGCTACCCACTGCACCACCATGACACCTGTTATGATATATTAAGTACTTAATGTCTTTTCATCCTTACATACTGTAAATATATCTGATACCCTGAATAAAAATGCACCATTATTTCAGCCATATTTTGATATTTAATTTTCACTAAAGTTGTTTGATACATTTAAAACTCCACTTTGATATCCATGCTCAATGCCTGATTCACAGTACTTACTGAAAATCTAAGCTTTCTCAAGAAGGATAAATAGCTTAGTAGAAAGGTTAGCACAAAATGCAAGTGACTAAATGGAAAATGTTTCACAAGATCACATTATTATATGAATTAGTCATGCGTTTTCTGTTTCAGTTCAACAAATTTTCTTCTGCGTTGCATGCTTTGGTCCTTTTGCTGGAGTGGTAGATGCTGAAATGCTGAAGAAGAACTTCGAAGAGTGTTGAAGGTCATGCATCATTAGCACAACTTTCCACAAGCCAGCGAATTAAAATATTTAAAGTTCATTAAAATTGGATAAACAATTGTTGACATCTTCACACGAACAAAATACACTAATTACTTTAATCAAAAATGATGAAAACAAACCTAAAAATCCAAATTTATCATTAGTTTTCAAACAAAAAAACATCATCATAGCTGTGTTTCTGAGAAACAGAGCGTCTCCTGATGGATGTATGAGCTGTTTGAACCCAGAGACCGGGGAATCTGTGGAGGGTAGTGAGGCCGTTTATGGGGGTTAGGCTGCAGGCCAGAGGAGACAGTTTGTGTGTCTGTGTGTGCGTAAAAGAGAGGCCAAACAGGGCATGCAAACACACGGGCTTAGAGGAGGGTTGGGTGGCAGATGTGCTGTCCGCTGCTGAAGAAAAAAAAAACAGTTGAAACTTTAGGTCTTGATCCAATCTGCGCTGCTGTGGCGCGTCTGAACTGAATGACTTGAGCTCAGATAGGTGGGGTTCTTAAAAAGTAGGTCATCCAAAAAGGGCGGGCTTCCTTTTAACCTTTCAGATGCAACATGCTTTCCATGTTGCGTAGCCCCAATTTTCTCTGCCCTGGCCATTAGAAAATGATTTATTATTTATAAATTACCTCCATAAATCAAATTATCAAAGTGCTTTAATGTCACAGTTTTTGTACTGGATGAAGCAGACCTACTCAGCATTTTATGTTGAAGTTTCACACAAAAATGAAAATCCTGGCATCATTTACTCACTCTTTAAAAAACCTTTATGAGTTTCTTTATTCTGCTGAACACAGAAAAAGATATGTTAAAGAAAGCTGCAAATTGTCTTACTATGGAAGTCTATGCAGTTTTTCGGTCTCAAAATGTCTTGCTTTGTGTTCAACAAAAGAAAGACACTTATAGAGGTTTGGACAATTGAGGGTGAGTAAATAGTAAATAAATCAAAATTTTGGGGTAAACTGTCCCTTTAAGTTACATAAATAGAGGTAGGCAAATTAGTTGAGACTGTTAGAGCAAACAGCTCGTCTCCACACCCACAACTTCCACAGAGGGATGGAAACATTTGACAATATTCACACCAGTCTGTTGTGAAACTGCAACATGGTGCAAGAAGGAAGAAATGCATGACTCTCAAAGACCAGTTACTAGAAAGCAAAACAACTGTAGCCTCCACCAGAAAATGAGTAGCTGCACCCTGCACACTTTGTATGTCTCTTTTTATCTGACTTAGACAAACCAGTTCATGGACCTCTTTTGAAATGAGCTGATGAACTGAATCAGCTGTTTTAAATAAGGGTGACATAAAATGTGCAGATGACGTTTCAAAAAACAGAGATCTTCATTACTACATGTCCATATACACAAGAAAAATTCCAGGGTTAAATATACAGTGTAATTTTATTTGTTGTTCAGTGTTGAAACCGGAGTACATTTTATTTCACAAGTGTGAAAGAGCGTATATTTAAGAGTTTTTTTTTCAATGTTTAACTTTTAACCCAATATGCTGTGTATTTTTCACTATTAATGGGAAGTCCATCAATTTATTTAGTCCATCCAGTTTATTTACTCGAACCGGTTCTTTTGGACAAAGCGTAATCAAACCAGTATGTTTTACTTAAACTTGAAACATGTTTTGTTGCATTTTAAAATGCAAAGAGTTGAATGTATTGAAATTATTTCTGAAAAGATTAATGAACATTTAATAAATTAAAACTATTTTCAACATATTTGATCACTGTTATGTTACACACCAATTGAAAAAAGGTAATATATTAAAACATTGAAGGGTTGAACACACACACTCCATTTCGATGTGAGAATAAACTTTTGTGTTAAAATGAACTCTGTGAGTAATGTACAAATTCCACACTTTAGAAAGCGTTATTTTAACTCCAAAATGGAGGGAGTCATATGTACACCCAAGGAGTGTTAAGTTAAACTCAAATTGAGTTAAATGTGCATAATTTTTTTGCTGTGTAGGATATATAAACTGTGTGTGTGTGTGTTGTGGACTAAGACTATAGGCATAACTCTTTTACAGTAAAGAATCTGAAGGTTTAGGCTAACTAGATGGAGGCCTAAACAGCGCACCAACAACAGAAGTTTGAGAAGTGATAATCATCAAACATTCATTTCTTTAAATTGTATATGCCGAACGAACAAATACAGAAACTGAAGCAGAAGTGGAAACAACAGAGATATAAAAACGGCGGTGGGGGACGACAGGAAGTTGAGGGTAAGATAAAACACTAACGATAAGACAGTCAGCTGTGTTAATTAAATAGCGTGTAGACTTTTCTGTCTCGCGAGTGTTTATTTGTACAAAAACTGGTCAGCTAGTCAAGGTTAAACGTCGCTGGTGCGGCGCGCATTTCCCCACGAGTGTTTTCCATTTAGCACATGTCGTGTGTGTGAGCAGCTCAAAAATAGCACTGTCTGTTTGGGAGAGCCCAAATCAAACAGAAAACATGCCAGGAAAACGACCTCTCTACACGTGACAAGCGAAAACAACGCCGAAGAGCATGCTGGGTGACTTCTTTTACTGGGAACAAGTTTCTGTTTGTGTGCGTCAAGGCTTTGCTCGCAGTAAGCATGTGAATTGTAGTGTGTTTACATGCACACATATATTCAGTCAGCTCAGCTGGTTTGGATGGGAAACAGCCAGAAAAAACACCACAGAGGCTCTCTGTCCTGATTTCTCGCTCTGCTCAGCCCCTGCATGCATCCTTCTCAAATTTCTTACTCCCTCCATCACTCTGTCCCCGTGTTTTTCTCTCTCTGGATCATCCGTGATAGATTTCCAGGCTAAGAAGCAACCAGTTTCAAGGTTTCTACCAGTTTTACCAAGTTAAAGGCCATTTAAAGACCATTATGAATGAAATTTTAGACTTATACAGGACTAAGTGCTAAGGACTTTTTTTTTCGAATATCCCAGAAAAGATTTTCACTTGCCCTATCAAAAATGATTCAAATTTAAAACATTTAATAATACAATAATAATAATTTTGTTTGAATGTTTTTCATTAATTTTCCAATGTATCATTCACAAACCCTACAACTCTTAACAAAACAACACAGCTGTCACTTCAGTCTACAATAATATTAATAATACAAAATATAGGTCAGGTCAGTATCCTCAGCAGCAAATAAATGGAGAACTTTTAAGCAAATGTCACTGAAAGTAAATAAATGCTTTTTTAAAATAAAAAGTTTAACTATTTTATTGAGATGTGTTTTGGTGATTATATATGCGTTAATGGCCAGATTGGTTAGTTATAGACGAACAAAAGAAAATTAAGACCTGTTAAAAAAGATTTAAGACTTACAAAACAACATTTCAGTAGATTTAAGATTTAGCTTTTGAGATTTAAGACTTTGCAGATATCCTGCTCTTTAGTCAACGAGCTTGTACACTTCAGTCAACAGGTTTGAACGTGTTAAAGATTTTTTTGGCTTTTCAATATGTTATTAACATCTTCATTAAAAAAATTGGTCAATCACGTATTTATATTTGATAATTAAGTCGCTCCCATTCAAAATGCAGCTTTATGACTTCAGCTGAAGAGAAATTAACGCTTTGGAGAAAACTGGAATATTCAGATAAAAAAGGAACTTATCAGAAATAATTTTGATAATAATAAACAGTTTTATATAGTACCACTAAAGTCTCATATAAAGCATAAACATTATAAACAAAAATCCACAGCATTAAAACGTTTTTAGGCAAGATTTGAAAATACATATTTAGAAAGCTGCGAATTAATCACAGAATTTGTTAAAAGCACATCTTTTCATTGCCCTTATTTGTTTTACTACTTTGAAGCATAGACTGCTTTGAAGCTGCCTCAACACTAATGTTGGACCATAGAAATGTTCTATATTGCATTAAACGAATTCATTTCTTTTTAGCTGAAGAAAAAAAAATTATAGACAGATTTTTGGCTTCAGGTACATAAACATTCGGGAAATATCAATTTTTGGCCAAACTTCCTTTAACATAAAGCATGTTTCTGAAACTGTACCTCAACATCAAGTCAATACATTCCTTGCTTAACTTATCAAATAAGCAAAACACACACACACACACACACACACTGCTGTATATTTGAAGCATATAGCACGTTAAAAAGATATGTAGTAGTGATTAAAATTCGGGGTTAAATGAGATCTCAATGCCTAAAGTATACTTCTATCTTTACACATGCAAGAGGGTTCATGCAAATACGTCATTCAAATCTTTGCAAAAAAAAAAGGAAGGAAAGAAAAAGTGATCTCTCTGAGCACCTGAATTTGCACACACTATCAAATGTAGTGTACTTTAGTTTGGAAGACTCTGTGTTCAACTGTCTGTATGCTGATATACTTGTAAAACGCAAATTATACTCTGCACTCAAATGTGTGTTATGCTGATATTAATGCAAATACCGCAAACAATTAAAATAAGATACAGTTATGCTCATACACAAAACTACTTGCAATGCATTTTGCTCACAAATATCAGACAAAAACATTTTTCGAGAACTGCAGGACAAAAGAATCCATCAGAACTCAATCGTAATGTTTATTACTCCCCCTGTTGGTTCACTTGTGGAGCTACATCCAATGTAAGTTTTGCCTTTCTTTAGTCAAAAGACTCAAAACAACACCAAAAAAGGCAAAAAAATAAAACTTTACAAGCCAACAGATACTGTTAATTCCCAATCTCACAGAACTAAACTCTGCAAGACACTACTGAGAATGACAAGGCACAACTGTGAAAGTCTGACCAGTCTTTCTGCTGCTAAGAGAAGAAAAGGAATCTAGGAAGCTGGTATGCTTATTTCGTTTTGTGTCCGTGATATTCTCTCCAACAACATGGGTTACAGATTTTTCTTTCCTTTTATTTTTTTTTCTTTTTCAGAGAAGAAGTCCATCGACTGTCGAGCTGATAATTTCGCTTTAAGAAGCGTCGTTCAACGTTGAGGACCTCTTCGTACACATCCGACTGACGGACCCCCAGAATGAACGAGAAGAGATCAAGCACCCACACGTACATCCGGGGTAAACTGGGCTCAAATTCTGAGAAATGACTAGTACATTTACTGTAAAAAGGGAAAAAGGAAATAAAATCAATACACTAGTAAGCAAACGTACATAATATATATATGACTATATTTTCAAGAAACTACGTTCTGAGTTAAGTTCTGAGTTCATAAATGACTTTGTTGAGAGGTAGGAGAAAGAAAATAGGGCAAGCAACATGGCTTCTAATTTCATTCAGAAATGATGTAAAATAGGCTGATAGTATGAAAAAGAATGCATAAAGCCTTTACAAATATTATAAACATGTTTTTTTTATTTGACTGCATTCAGAATAGGGCTGTGCGATATGGGCAAAGAAACCCATCACGATTTTCTTGAAGAATATTGCGATTTTGATTTTAACCACAAGTTTGTCACAGACAGACTGAATCTGTCTTTACAGTGTGAATCTGAAACATCTTTCAAAAGAAAAGCAATTAGATCTTCATCAAAGACCTGAAACATATCTCTAAAATACAGAAAATAAAATAGAAATCCCCTAGCAAAGCTGCAACCAAAATGTCTCTAGAAAAGACCTTGGGCAAAACAAATGTGTGTGTGTGTGAGCACGAGCGCTGGCCTGGGCTGGGTGCACCTAGCATACGCACGTGTGCCGCTCTCAATATGTGCATGCTATCCACTCGTCTCCATTTGAAATAATGGACTTGTGCAATCGAAAGACTCACCATGTGAATGGCATTTACAGAGTTCACAACAACTTTCTGGTTGAATAAAAGTAACTTTAAGTCAGAATTTGCCAGGGGTATGAATAATTTCGGACATGACTGTACATTGTGGCATTCACTATGACCATTTAATATAATCATCAAGCCTTAAAGCAAATTAACAGCTAAACTGAAACTAGCAGCTTGTAGGGAATGTGCTTTACAAATATACCTCTCTCAAATGTTTTGCTTGGATGATGTTAAATGAATTGTATATGTTTGGATACAAGTTCTCACTGAGAAAAAGCATTTGGGTTTACTCACCTCTCGTCGCACATCCTCAGTTCAGGATGCCAGTATTTTTGATTGGCCAGGCTATCGACCTCGCCATTTTTAACAGTACAGTGCAAATGCTGGTTAAACATACTGGGTCCATCTGAACCATCCTCTTCTCCCCAGCTGAAGCGGAAGCTGGTGTGAGTATTGGTGTTGGACGTCGACTGTTCTGGTGTAGAATCTGTAAACTTACGGAATTTCTGCTGCAAATGATCAGTCACACCTGGAGATGAGGTAAAGGTGGACAGATTTAGATTGGATGAAAAGATACTAGATTACTGATTTTTTTTTTTTACCAAGATGTATTCAAATGAGCTTACGCCTCTTTTTGAGAACCAGGGACTTGCGCCTCAAATCTGTGATGAAGGGGTTAGCGAAATTCCACTGCCGCCTGAAAGAACAGAGCAGAAGTGTTTGTGGTGAAAGAGCAGTCAATAAAGATTATAGAGATTATTAAGATGGTTGTATCTTACCGAGCTTCCTCTTGCTCCTCCTTGAGTCTGGCTTGCTCTAAGGCAGGTTGTACTATGTTAAACCATCTTTCTAATCTGAAGACTGAAAAGCATGTGTTAACATGTTACCATTACCAATAATGATATGCAAAATAAATATCTAGTGAAAGGGTTTTACCATTATTTTTCTTCTTCTTGGCTGCCTCATCAGATAATTTCCTTGAGACAATAATGAGAAAAAGTAAACATTTAGCAAATGCACATTCCAGATTTCTGAAATTCTATATTGTTGTAACATTTAAATGTCTTTATTTGCCTAAAACATCTTTAAAAACAAAATAACTGCCTGAGTAACTCAGACTTTTATTATTTTGAAATAATTAAAAATAATAGCTTTAACACCTAATGGCACAACAAAATAACTGGAGCAAAATTTATTTAAAAGGATAGTTAACCCCAAAATTAAACATAATGACTGTTCACTCTCCCTCAACACTTTATGCACTTTTTTCCACTAAACACAAAAGTAGCTAGTTTAAAAAAATGCTGGATTGTAGTAACCATTGAATTTCCATAGAGGAGAAAAAAAAATACTACGAAAGTCAATAGCTACTAGGGCTGTGCAATATGGACAAAATAATCATATTGCGATTTTTTTTGAATGATTATTGCGATTGCGATTTTATTTGCGATTTTGGCAACTGTTTTTGCTTTAAAAACGCACTACATACACACACGTTCTAAATGTATTCAGTGCACAAGAAGTGCATAACAAAACATTTCAATGAAATAACATAGTATTGAGTTTAATAAATAAAACTGTAGTAAAATTGTCTTTAAAATATACAACATGATAAAATAAGGATGAACTAACCTCAATTCCAGTCATAACAATGAATAAAAACTAACGTAAATCAAAACCACTCAACTTTGTTGAACTTGGTTGAGTTCTGATTGGTTAACATATTAAAATCATGCACACAAGAACGTGAGCAAAAATCTAAATAAATTAATAGATAAAATTGCAGCCTTTGCGATTTAGAAATCGCACATGATTAAATCGGGATTTTCTTTGCGATTGCGATTAATTGCACAGCCCTAATAGCTACCCATTTTCTTTCCTTTTTTCCTAAATACGTGCATTCTCATGATTAGAAGAAAGAAGTTCAAATGCATATCGAACAAGTGGAGGTTCAGTAATTGTCAGAGTTGCCTTATTTTGGTGAACTATACCTTATATGTGACACCTTATATGTGTCCGGTTCCTTTCAAAACATAATTTACTCCATTTTGATCGATACTATAGACATCAGTGTTTAGTTTACATCCAAACTTTACATTTTTACCTTAGAACTGTGATAATTAGACTTTTTGTAACCCAGAATCAACAACACCCAACGGCTGGTTATGGTTTTTAATTCAAACTACTCTAAAACCTCTCTAAAGCTTAATCTTTTTCTGTGGAAATTAGATTGCTTTGAATCCAAATGAATTGCGGCGCTCTCCTGAAATTGAGGAAGTCACAAACCATTCCACATGATCATCCAACTTGAAAAGGAGCTTCATGGCCACAATAATGACAGCTACTGCCTGAATATCATAGTTTAAGAGATGAGGCTTCATCCTAGTGGGGTCAAAGGTCAGAAAGGGCTCGCTATCCATACCAGCCCCAGTTATAACCTTCTGGACCCAAATATGAAGCGCATCTAAAATGGACCAGAAACATACAGAGTCGGGAGTGTATCAAACACACATAAATAAAGCATATGGGTAAATCTGGATAGATTTGTTTAAAATCATATTTTCATAATTTGTCACAACACGCTACCTTTGTCAAAACACTCACCTGGAAGGTTTGCCTCCAGCAGATAGCGGACAGTGAGTGAAACTGGGTGGAAAAGGCAATCCTGAGAAATTGTTGGGAAGGACGGCAACTTCATGATCTTTGCCAGAATCAAAGCTTCTTTTTTGACGAAAGCATAAGATGGAAAGAACTAAAGAAGAGAAGTTGGTCTGGAATGAAACACAATGATTCATGATTGACAAAGAGCCAAGTGGTTTTATATCGCTCACCAGAACCCGAAAGATTTGGACGTCTTCCCCGAACAGTCTCATCTCTTCTGGAAATGTTTCGTGAAGGTGCAAGTACGGAATATGGCCTTCTGCGACCATCCTGCAAGAAATATAGATGGCAAAATAAGATGTCTTTCTTTTTATTAAATATTCATTAAATATGCACATGCATTAGGTATTACTGATGATAATACATCTAACGTGATCAAAAATTGTAATTGCAAATAAATAAATAAATAAAAAAATCACTGGGTTTGTGATGTTTTTATAGTGTCATAATTTTTTGTATTGCTCCAAAACTTTGTAATGTACTTAAGTTCAATAATGAAGTATGCACTGCGCTCCTGCATTGGTAGATTTTGGTGCATTAATCTTATAAACAGAATAACTCAAAAGGTAATTGCACTCATTGTGTAATTGCGTTATTTATTTCACATTCTTCATGGGAAATGCATTTTGGGTGGTAACATTTCCCAAAGAAAGTGAAATAAAAAAATATAACAATTATATGCAGATGAATGCAGATAACAATGAATGCAGATGCCTGTTGCCTTTTGAGGCACACATATAATAACTTTACCTGTTAAAGATATTAGTTACTAGTTAATTAGTTAAAGTTATTAGTAACTAGGCATAAGACAATAACAGTTTTCAAGGTATACCGCGGTTTGGAAAAGTCAAGGGTTTAAAACCCGCCAAAATTTTCTGCTATACTGTTCCTAAGGTATGTGTAAGACTTTTTTTTTTATTTATGTTTTTTTTTAGGACAGCAGTATCTTTAGCAGAAAAGATATCCAAAGATGCTGTTTTAAATTGTAAAGAAATCTGTGTGATTGAAACTAATGAAGTCGGAAGTCAATGATTCATTGGAATTATGAACATTCATTGGAATTACATGTTTACAACTCCAAAATACTTTAAATGTTTCTCAAATTAAAATATATTGTGTTCAAAGGGGAAAAAGTTTTTTTTTTAGCCAGATATTTAAAAAGAATATATTTTAGAGCAGTAACGACAATACTGTTGTACCGTAAAACCAAGATATTCTTATCCAAGTTTATCGAACCATCAGAATCTTATACCAGCCCATGCCTATTAGTCACTAATAAAGTTATGGTAACTAATAGCCTTCATTTTATTTTGATTGTAATGCACATATTGTAAAGCTGTTTTGAAGCAATAATTATTGTGAAAAGCGCTACACAACTAAACTTGAACTGAATGACATTTAAAACAATTATAAAATAAAAAGCTATTTATAATCCTAAACAAAACCAAACATACAGGTCACATCAAGATTAGGCATGGGATGAGAACCGGTTTCAAGGTCTACCGTGGTTTGGAAAAGTCAAGGTTTTAAAACCGCTTAAATAATCTGCTATACCGTTCCTAAGGTTTATGACGTTTTTTATATGTTGTGAAGAAATTTGTGGTTTGAAACTAATGAAGAAAGCAGAAGTCAATTAATTATTTTCATTACTTAGCCAGACATTTAAAAAAAAAAAAATTTAAGTGTTCAAGTTTATATTTCTGTGTTCAAGTTCCATCTATA
The DNA here is from genome assembly GCA_903798035.1 of Danio albolineatus. Taxonomy (NCBI): domain Eukaryota; kingdom Metazoa; phylum Chordata; class Actinopteri; order Cypriniformes; family Danionidae; genus Danio; species Danio albolineatus. Next base: position 14,310,762 of record CAIGQQ010026964.1, on the reverse strand, counting down.
TGTTATGTAGCATTAAGTGTTTGAGATTGTGTGATCTGTCATATAGCAATGTCTTTTAGTTTTTTTCCTCATATGGCACGACTTTCGAAAATGTTGGCATAAGACTCTGCTGTGTAGTTGCAATGATGCTTGTAGATGATCCACATTTACTGATACTCGTTTGGGTTTGTAATTTCTTAGCGTCTTTATCAGGGTGGCATTGTTTCAAAAATGAGCCTTAGAAGTTTGTGGTGTTGCCTGTTTTTGATGGCACGAGTCGTCTGCACAGTTTGCTCTGTCACGTTGCTCTGTTTTGTGTCGGATTGTAAAAAACTAAGTTTCAAAGTAAAACTAAGTAAAACTAAACTCCAGACTACAGATGTTTAGTGACGCTTCTTGTGAACAATGTCTGTGACTTTATTTTTTTCTTACTCCTCCAAGTGCAACTAACACTGTATGGATGTAAGCTTGTACTAAGTTTTGCATCCGGAAATGCAGACTGCAAAATGCCTGCGCAGCGTTACACATAAACATTATCGAACACTTTATTGAACTGTCATTATCATTTTATCAAAAACTATATATCTGGATAATTATCGTTATCGAATGATCACCCAGCCCTACTAGTTAATTAGTTAAAGTTATTAGTAAATTATGGTAAATAATAACCATAACTTTTCTGAATCTGATTGTAATGCAATGATTGATGTGCACCTTTTCCAAAACTGCTTTAAAACAATAATTAGTGTGAAAAGCGCTGTTTCAAATTAAAAAAATGTTTCAAAAGTCAAAAATGTGACATTATTAAAATAAATAAGGCACAAATTAAAATGCTTGTGTATCCTCCAAACCTCAGTAGGTCAGTGAGAGTGATGGCCTCTCGGACCCACAGCAGAGCTAAATAGCACATGGCCAGTGTGCGTGGCATGGACATAAAATTGGATGCTTTTCTTCTCCTCCCTCTTCGGGATGTAGGATCTTCTAGAGAACTTACAGCAGATAAACCTGCAGCAGAAAAAGTAAAAAAGGATCAATCAACACTTCAAATAAGGTGAAAATGTGCTATCTGCTAGAAAGTGATTCACATTCGTACCTGAGGCAGACATCTCTGTATCTGAGGAGGCATCACTGTAGCATGAGTGCTGGCTCTGGGTGTCAGTCTCTGAAACACTCGGTGACTTCATGAACTACAAGAGAGTAGAAATATATTTATAATACATTAGTAGTAATATTATTATTATTATCTGAAATCAACAGCAATTTGTTGTCGAAATAAAAGGTCTAACATGCCCCATTTGATTTCAGTACCCCAGTATATTTAAGTCATTCTGTTGTCAACGTAAAAGACCTAGAAAACTATATAAAGATAAAAGTGCATGAAAATGAGTTACTTTCTAAAAACAAAGAACCAATGCTGAATTTCTTAACACAAGATGTCATGGGCTTTTGCAAGAAATTAGTCTAAAATTAATGTAGATTTATAACAAATATGCATAACAACATTGATCAAAAAACAATATAACAATATTTTTTTTTAAATGAAACTCTGAAACTAAACGAAACTAACATCAGTGACTAAAAAACGAATTGAAATAAAAGTTACCAAAATGATTGTTTTTAAAATGAATAAACACTGATTATATGGCAGAAAATCTGACCAGAAAAACAGATATAATTGTAGATGCTCTTTTACAACCAATCACCAGTAATCTCCTAATACAACCAACCAGTCATCAATCCAGCTCATGATTATTGACAAAAACATATTTTCTATATAATCATAAAACATGCCTTTTAACTTAGCTTCATTTGCTAAAGAATGTAAAAGAGGCATATTTAACTACATAGATGATCTCTGATATAAGAAGTTAGTCTTCATAATTTTTTACTTTTATTTGTTTGAGATGTATTTGTGTGCTTTTGGCTTCAGTGTCTGTTCAAATTATTATTTCATTTATTTTCTATAACTGAGGTGTGAACAAGAGTTACTGTAAGCTGTGCAAACATTAAACTTTGTTCTGAACACTGGACCTGGTCTGTGAACTCTGTTAAACTAGAATTACTAAAACGGAAACTAAAAGTATTAAAACTACAGAGAAATGTATTCACAAAACTACACTAAAACAGACCAAAACAGTAAATGAAACATACTACAACTAAACTGAAATTAACGGGAAAGAAAAGCATCAACATGAAAACTACTTTTAAAAAGCAAAACAATTATTTGACAATGATTTTTGATTATTATTTAATATTTTTTAAATTTATTATTTTGTTTAATGTCTCAACATCTAATCCACTGGTCTTCAAAGCAAAATTCAACACAAAACTTACCACTTCAAACCTCGGAGTGACCACTGGATTATCGGTAAAAGCTTGCCTTGTGTTCTGCAGGTACCTCTTCCAGAAATTCCACAGAACCTCTGTCTGTCAAAACAAAACATGACACTGCATTAGGAGAAGGGTTGGCTAACATTTGAATTTGATCAATTCCTATTCCAATTACGCTCATCGACTTCGATTCTCTTATCAATTCCCAGTTTTGAAGTCAAACATTTAAGTCCAGTTCACGCTGGTATATGTGTTTTTGTTGATCTGATCGTAAGTGTACAAAAGAGACACTCTACTATTCCCACCTGGCCTTCAAATACATTTCTTTTGCCCAACTTCTCTGTATAAACAGGGATTGGCTTTCTCTGATCACTGATAATAATCTCATACTGTGAAAGCTGATGCAATTTTTACAAAAAAAAAGTTCCAGATCAATTAAACATGTTTTATAAAAAGGCTACTTTCTGCATTAACTAACGAAATGTTAGATGATGGATTTCTTTTATGTCTATTTAGCCTACACACTTTATTTCTGTAAAACAGTTTTAACATGCATTAACATGTACATATGTTTGGTTTTTATAATATTCGTTTCACAAATATTTTAGCAAATTGGAAGTAAGTAAACTACTTGTCTTTGATTAAAAACATTATCGAAAGCATCATGAATTGTGCCGGCAAAAAAAAAAAAAAAAAGATCATCCAACATGCAACATGAAACCCAATGTTTTCAAGGTTACATTTGTGTTTGTGAATGTTGCTTTGACTAGAAAAAAAATATTAAAAGTCCTTTAAAGACTATGCATATGAAATAAAACATTCACAAAGCTGTATCTTCTGAAAAGCACCACCTGACGAGAGCTGCTGTTTGAAAAGAATGAAGCGAAATTCAAAAATACAAAGTCAAAAACAGATATATCTTTGCAAAAGAAAAAGATCAAACATATCGGGACTGGTCAGAGAACATTCTACTTAATACATTTTTTTTCGATTTCAGTACGAAACCAAAAACTATTAATGAAAAAGTTTAATTTGGTCTCTCCAGAAGTGCTTCCCGCTCACTTCATGAATGAGCAGCTACGAGAATATGGCTTAAGTTTTACCTCAAGTTACAAAAACCAGCACTGAGCTGCTCAGCTACATGTTCAAACTAATTTCATTAAAATACACAACACTTGTTGATTGCACTCAGGATGTGTAATGAATTTAACAGTTATTTATTTTACATTATTTTAGTTTGATGTTGTGATCCAACTGCACAATGCTTGGTCACATTGGTCATGACACCTTGCTTGCAACATATTATTTTATTACAATCATTGCATTTTTATTTGCTGTCATTCTTTACCAAATGTAGCCACACTTTTGTGGAATGGATAAAAGGAATCAAAATGTAAATTTTCATAACAAGTATCCGATTCTTAATCCAGGTATCCAATTCCAGAATCTGAATAAAGTTTCGATTACCAAGCCTAATTAGGAGATTCTTTCTTTTTGTCATCCATAACCATGTGACACAGTGAACTTAACACAGTTAATTATACATGTTTTGACTTTATATTTAGTTAAATGCCTTTCGCAGTGTGTAAACAAATTTCTCCCTCACCCTCTTGTTAAACCTTCAATCACATTTATGTCATCAATTATCAGTCATTAAAAACATAGTCATACTGCTTCCGTATTTTAACAATACCCATTATACTTACACCCAAAACAAACACCTCTACAATTAAAAAAAAAAATCTAATTATACAGAAAGTTACATAATTATATAACAGATCAATGCACCAAATAAAGAATTGAGCAACGCAAGAGCAAACTACTTAACTTGATTTAGTAAACTAAGAGCACTAACCTCAAACTTCATACAAACACCTAGACTGACCAAAGCCCTGGCCTGGTGTTTGAGGATGAACTGAAATCCCTCACAGATCAACCACTCCCTTTCAGCTTCTGAAAACAGACATTAGAGGTCATGTTAAACATTTCTTTTTAGCAAACTGTCTTGTTTGAAAAGATCAACAAGGATAAAAATGGTAAGTAAAGCTGGACTGACCATGTTTTCTCTTCTTAGACTTCTTGATAAATGTGATCCTGCCTTGCTTATGATGAAGACTGGACACGTCCTCTACCTCCCTTATTTTCTAGAAGATGTAAAACATGCAACACTCTTTAGGCGTGTAAAGCTTATAATTAAAATATTGTGCCATTATGATGAGACACTGTAGGTAAAACAGTTCCTGCCAATTTGAGTTATCATAAAATGTTTCTTTTATAGCATAATAAATTTGTTCCTGCAGATTTCTATTATAAAACATGTTTTAATGCAAGGATCGCTGGTCTTACTCTCTCACACACTGTCCTAAAGTGACTATTGTATGTTTAGTGGTTGACCGGCGGGGTGTAGGAGTTACACTTATTACTAAGCCATAATTGCATGCTATTTCAGACAGAATATATTCAAAGTAGCATTGTAAACAGTATGGGGAGTACGTCACTGGTTGTCATTGTTCATAAATGAACCAATGTGATGTGAAAACAAACTTCATCTCAGTAAAGCAGGCTAGGTGGAATATCGCTATTTACTGATGTTTTGTTATTAAACTAAATAAAAATGTACATTATTGATCCTGTTAAAGATCCCTTATGAATATGAATCTAAAAATAGTCACATCAATTAGACCTGTCACGATATCTATTTTATGTTGTACGATATATCGCACCAAAATATATCACGATAAACGATATTATTGTCATTTTAAGACCATTTTAGGCCCCTCATATATAATGCCAGAATGGCAATAATAGCATCATAACGCAAGTACACTCTTCAAAAGAACACATAATATTTTGTTCTTAAGAATATCTAATTTAATTTAGTCATTGCTACCAGATCTATTTTCAGTTGTCAGGCATCCACATCAAAATATACTTTAGTCAATTATGGTAAATACTATAGTGTTTTTTTTAACCATACTGACAGTAACACCTCCAATAGAGATAGAGAGGTTGTGCAATCAGCTAGCATGTTGCAAGAATTGGTTTCTACGTATGGGCGATATATATTGCATCAAATAAAAAATGTATTGAGGTCATGTCCATGTATTGTGCGATAAGTCGATATATTGATTATTGTGACAGGCCTAACATCAATCTATCACCGGAAGATTTCAGTGGCTGAACAACACTACTGTGCATATAACCCATTCATAGAACAACTAATACTACATAAGCTTTGTGTGACTAAAATAGTTAAGACATGACATTCAACCAGCACAAAAAAAATATGTTTCTGAAGACAATCACCTACTGCAACTCTAATTAATATTTTAAGATTTTTGTTTATTACCTGATGATCTACATTTTATTTTACAAAAACTGTTGTTTTTTTCTTTTTGTGTCTGTTCTCAATAAAAAATAAACTCCCAAAACATTTCAAACATTTAATGTTTAGATTGTACTAGAATGTATCTAAATAAGCACAATATTTAATAGAAAATCATATTGAACTATATGCATATTTAGTGCAATTCCTGAATCAATCAACCGGGGAAGTATGATGATAATCGGTAGAATTTATTTACCTAATTCCTGCTTTAATTAGCCCACTTTATGTTTGATTAATTATCGTTTTTAATGAATTGTTCAATCATTAAATGAAATGCTCAAATCATCTATAAAGTCAGCAGCATAATGAAAATCAGCAGAAAATGTAATTACAAGCGACGACTTCATATTTTACCATGCATACAAACGTACAGGAACTGTAAGAACTATATATATATTTAAAAAACAACAACAACAACAACTGTGTATTAATATTTCATTTATTAGCATGTTTATTAATTAACCCACCTCGATGACATTGTGGCAGCTCTTGCAGAAGAACTGACCCTCGTCTGACACTCCCCAGTCCACAGCAGCGCACTGTCCGCATGGCTCACTGTATCCATCCTGGAGGAACAGCACCACAGCTTACAGAAAACGAATTTCCACATACCACTGCAGACTGACAAAAATACACACTAGAGATACTTACAGTAATTTGTTCATCCATGGTGCAAACGTGAGCTGAGCTGTTCAAAACTATTTTTATTTACTGTTTTCAGAGCGAGCGTACATGCTTTCAATATGGCCGACAATGCGTTTTTCATAATAAAAGTCGGTCGTTTGTACAACATTTGAGACTTGTAATTTGTTATGTGTATAATTTTAATGTTTATTATTTTTCATTGTTTCACACATTTACACATGGGTTTAATTTTAAACAGCTCATTTATAACTGGAATTTAATTCTATTGTGTAAATATTTGCAATTAAAATAATAATTTAAAAAACTACAAAATCCATACTTCAAATTAAAATAACAAGGCAGAGCGCCCGATTTGCAGATTATAGGAATAATTCATTTAAAGTAACCAGTGATATTATTTTATATACTTGTTCCATATTGTGTTGTTACTTATTTATATTGTTTGCAATTTAAGTAAATTATATTTACGCTTGAATAAGTAACAACAATAATAATAATAATTCTTAATCTCTGTGATAAGTGTCATCATATGAAATATTTATATACCTTATTACCTATAAAGTTTCAGTTAAGTCAAAAGGCATACTCGCGCATAATTTGATATATTTACAAGTATAAATAGTTAATTAAATTATTTTGCACGCGTGTGTGTGCCAGTAAAAAATAAATAGTAAAAGTAAAAGTGTTTTTTATAGAAATCAATAATTAAATTAATCTTGGATATTTAAATTGCTATTCGGGATTATTTATATATAGAAATTATATATTTACTATTATTTACTCATGTTTTATTGTAAATGCGTCTCCCGCAAAACAGAGATATCGCAGTCAATGGACAGTAGAGGGCGCAACAATCCATATAGTTATATAAAACTGACAGTAAACGGTGGTAGGCTACTCATTACCTGGATTAAAATCAGCTTGCTTTAGTCAGAATTTGTATTATTATTCTTTAACAAATTATAACATATAATAGGCAAATACAAAAAAAAATAAAGAAAAGAGCTCATCATGACCTTTCTGTTGTTCATTATTAAAAACCTTAGCAAATATATGATGCCTCATATTAAACATTTAAATTATGAGTATATAAAGTTCCAGCTTAAATGTGGCTTAAATGTGCAATGTAGCAAAAAAATAAAAGAAACTGCGCATCAACAATGCTTCCCTTCCTCCCCTCACCCCCCACCTCTTTGAAGAAAAGCTGCTTCTTTCACCACTGGGCCAATTTCATGGTTTACTGCCTCCCATGCGTTTCCTCGTGTTCTCTATGCAAAACGCAGCATTGTTGGCAATGGAAATCAGGAACAGGCAGTAACTGCAGGTGTGGGTTTTATGCTTCACACTGAAACAGCGGATTGCTCTCCCTCCAGAGTGGCACGTTTTATATCCCCACTTGTCCTCCACAGACGCCGCAGAGCGTGGATAGGGATTGTGGGAGGCTGTGGGCGAACAGAGAAAATTATACTGAGTCTTGCTCACTTGCTTATCTGGTATATAAATATTGCATGCTCTCTCTGCCTTTCCCATCACGACTCTGCTGCTTCCTGCTGTTCACGGCACCTGAAGTTGGCTAAAAGAAAACAGGCACTTTCCTTGAGCTGCACAAGACTGGAAAGAGACACCTTTGCAATTAAACCATAATATTAATTAATATATGAAATCGCTCAACACATGTGGTCGTAGACTAAGGACCCGATCAGTCGATTCAGAGAGGTCAAAATTTTACACTGGAATAATGTTTAGTTTAGACAAGTTTGACATATTCTTTGTTATTTAAACTTAATTAGCCTACTTAAGGAATAATATATGATGATAAATGGGTTAATGCACACCCAATATGGTTTTGCTCATTATTTTCAAATAATTCTGCAGGCAGGAATCATCCTATGGGCTAATGGGGTATGTACACACAAACTTTTCCACGTTTAAGGTCTTATTTCTTTAAAAATCAGTGATCTTTACTGCCTGATTGGTATACGATATAAAGTGGGTCTCAGACCGGACAAGAAGCACTGCATTAAATTTCATTTCCCCCCCCCCCACCATGTCTGTAAAATATGACAGGTTATTTTACCCCAGTTTCAATGGAGTTTCTGCACTCGCCTTCTGATCCTGACAGCGCTTCAGTAGCCGTTACACGGTCTTTCATCTCGATTTTGGCTTGAACAACTAAATAAATACTTAAGTCTATTTAACTGAATGTATTGTAATTACAACATCGATGCTGTAAAAGAAACTTTATAAAACTGAAAATAGTCACATTAAGCTTTCACCGGAAGTTTATTATTGACTGAAAAACACTAGCTGTGCATATACCCCATTTAGGACTAGGTTCTTATACACATTTCTTTCAAAGCCTTCTGTTTTGCTTTGTTTTTGACTGTTATCTGTGATATAAACTGAACTGAACTGTGTGATTCCCTAAAAATATCTGCACACCTTAGAACGTTCATCAGCTAATCAGGATGAAGCATTTAACAGCACCGAAGTTTATGAAACAATATTTAATATCAACAAGAGCTGTACTTGATGTAACAGTCACCCACAGAATCAGTCAGATATGGAGGAACCGCTCAGTCTATTCAAGTCAGTTGCAATGTTTCAGACCAGGTAGTCCTTACTAGCTATACTTGAAACATTCAGGCAGGTGTGTTGAGGGAAGCTGGAGCTAAACCCTACAGGTACACCGGCCCTCCAGGACTGAGATTGGTGACCCCTGATTTAAATGCTCAAGTTAGTTAGGAAGAGGAAGGCCAGTTCTTTATTTGATTCTTTACTTGATTGATTGATATATTAATTGATTGATTTAATGATAGATAGATAGATAGATAGACAGACAGACAGACAGACAGACAGATAGATAGATAGATAGATAGATAGATGGATAGGTAGGTTGGTTGGTTGGTTGATTGGTTGATTGGTTGATTGATTGATTGATTGACTCATTCATTGATTCCCTGAATTTATTCAATTCCTTTACATAATAACAGTGAATATAATGAATATATTATGTAATAATTATTTACATAATTACATAATTTACAGTGGTTTGATGAATTCACTGTCATAAAAGCTGAGCAGTCAGTTTTGTTGACTTGGGATGAAGGTGATGCAGTAATGGTATTGTAAAAGGCACAGAGCAATGAGCATAATAATCTAAATGTATATCTAAAGACCCAACAGCATTGATCAGTATACTGACTAATACATTCTGTTTATTACACATTTCTGTTTCATATGGTTTGTATTATCTACACCTAAAATAGGCCTGTATGTCATCCATAACCCAATCCATGTTTGATTGTATTGTTTTCCTCCAGCATCAGCTATGGCGTTTTGAAACGGAGAGATGGAGGCAGTGGCATCCACTCTCACACATGGAAAATCCTATTGTTGCCCACCTCAGGTCTGCGTCTTGTCGGTTACCATGGCAACCGCACCACGTAGTGCCAGCCCGAGAGGATGGAGGGGGAAGCTCATGCATAATCAAAGATGAGAGCGTGTGTACAGTCTCAAAGAGCTTGTCATAACATCTAGAATTATCCATCCACACAGAATCAGATGTTTGTGGTCTTTGGCTCGACCACTGTTTTTTTTTTTCCAGGAGCAATTCAATTGTGCACAGTAATCAGATGCTTTGAATCAAACTGTTTTGTGAAGTATCTTGGGATAAAATGCAGAGGTCTAAATTTTAACCCTTGTGCACTGTTCATATTAACTTCCCTTTTGGTATGTTAGGGATGAAAACATCCACTGAATTAAACCGCTGTAAAAATGCATCAGAATAAATACTCTTTTGCATAAATCTGTTAATCAACCCCAGTCCTGATTGAAACTACTAAATTGCTAAAAAAATTACAGGTTTTTAACTTTGCCAAGTTCACAAATGATGTCACTGATTTGGTGAAAACACGAAATGACGTATTTTCTTTCTTTCTTTTTCTTTCTTTCTTTATTGTCCACAAGTGGAAATTTATCTTTGGCTTCACCACACAAAACCACAACAGCGTCATACACACATCACAGAAAAAACAGGCAACACAACTACAAACGTTATCATATATATCACACACAAACACTATTTAAAACCCTTTGCATACTTACTTTCAATATAAAAATGAATTATGGACTGGATTTATTTTACCTTTTATCACAATCTTGGACATGTGAACAATTAGTAACAACATTGCCTTCGATGCATTGTTAGATATTTATTTTTTCTACCCCTAATTTACTGTTGGTGGCTGTTTTTGCCCCGTTTACTTCTAATATAACCACATTCAATGGTGCAAAAATACACAGTCTTTGTTTTTATTTACTTCATGTAGTTCTGAGAACTGAGATGCATATTTTGATTTTCTCAGACACATCAATGTAAGTGCATAAAGGTCATCCTCACACACACACAGACATACATACACACACTTCAATTTACTGTTATACTCCATATAAAATCCAGAAACTAATCTTTTTTTTGCACAGGCAAAAAGGGTTAATGGTGCTAACTCAAGATCAACAGTAAAAATGACTAGTTTTATGTCTTCCTAATAGGGAAAACCACCAACAATCAAAAATGCATGATTATATGCTGTAATGGCTTTGGAAAAAAAAATGTAGTCGGATATCAGTGGAGCAAAAACAGCCACCAACAGTAAATTAAGGAGGAAAAAAGAATATTTATCAAAAACAATGCATCAAATGTTGTTTCACATGTCCAAGACTTTAATAAAAGGTAAAAAAAAAAGAAAAAAAAAGGTAGCGGCTATTTGTGTTCTAAGTGCAAATAGCAACAGTGGCTATTTAAAAGAGCAGAATCCAGTCCACAATTACTTCTTATATTGAAAATACGTCATTTGTGTGGTTTTTTTTTCACCAAATCAGTGACATAATTTATGAATTTGGCACTTAAAGAATATAAAACATGTAATTTTCTAAAACAATTAGTAGTTTTGATGAGGACTGAGGTTGATTAACAGAATTCTGCACAACATTTGAAAAAAATATTTATCAGATGCATTTTTACAGCAGTTAGTGGATGTTTTCATCCCCAACATAACAAAATGATATAAATATGCCCAGAGTGTCTTGTTGAGTTTTTTTTTTTATTTATTTAAAGCATTTTCTGAAAATATGTGTCAAAATAAGATGTGTCACCACAAATCATTCCATTAGTCATCCCCAACAGTACATAAGGGCTAATGTTGTACTGTTGACCATAATGGTCTAATTTTATGTTAATGTATTTGATCTCAATAATTTTATAACCTTTAAATTTATCACAAGATTAATTTGATGGTTGTATCACTAACTACACATAAAAAATTTCAGAACTATAACTGTTATTTAAAGGGATAGTTAAAATGCTGTCATCGTTCACTCATCCTTTACTTGTTCCAAACATGTTTTTCCTGCTATGCATGTCAATGGCTACCGGTTTCCAACATTCTTCAAAATATCTTATTTTGTTTTGGAACAACCTGAAGATAAGTAAATGGTGAAATATACCTTTAATGTAGTTACGTTTGAGTTGGGTCAGTCTGAGATTTTTTTAAAAATATATTATTTCCTTTTTTATTATTCCAGTATTTTATTCCAGGTAACAAAAAGTACTTGAATTTTATGGTTTTAATTTTAGATGACTTCTTAATGCAGTGATTTCAGGTTCACACTTTTAATTTGATTTATTTTGTATTTTTTTGTATTTTTTTTTTTTTTTTTTCTACTCTTAAGTCAAACATGTGCAGGCCTATATTTGTCGTTTCCTTTGCAGCACTATAATGTTTATTTACACACAGATAGACTGCATATATTACTGTGAATACACACTTTATATTATAGCACACTAGGGTATAGGATAAACAAGTGGAGTGTGTACTCACAGGTAATCTTCAGTCTATCTATGGGTGAGGCTACACTCGTTCACACAGACAGCAGACTGTAGTTCCTCCCATCACTGTGGAACAAATGACTTCATCCATCATTAGTCACTGTCCTGTCAGCAGACCTTCTGTTTGCTCAGCCTGTCACCGTCATAGTGATAAAAGCTCCACATAGTTCCCGTTCTAAAAAACTTAAGGCATGTTTTCCTATATACATATGCTTACACAACATCTGCCGTAAGCTTAACATCCCTGGAACAGTAAAGCTCAACATACTTATTAGATCCCTTGGATCAATGAGCTGCTCTGATGCTTGTTTTCCATGCTTAAAACCACCCAGATGGCTATTTTTCACAGCTTCTCTGCAAAAAAAAAGACTCAAGACTTTTCTACTTTTTCCACAATATGGTCATCAGAGTTTGACCAGCAATTGACTGACTGACATTGCTCCACCAGCACCATTATAATACACTGTGCTCAGCAGAAAGGAATGAGGCATTTCCCAGTATCCCGGGATGACCTTTGAAATCCCGCTGACTCCTTCTGCTTCTGAAGAGAGTGATTCACTTTCTGCAGTTATTGGACTTGTTCATCGATATGCTTGCTGTGCAACGCTTTCTAAATTTACGGAAACATTTCCAAGTCAAACATGCATTGGCATCATTCATTCATTTTCTTTTCGGCTTAGTCCCTTTATTAATCTGGGGTCACCACTGCGGAATGAACCACCAACTTATCCAGCATATGTTTTACAGAGTGGATGCCCTTCCAGCTGCAACCCATTTCTGGGAAACATCCATACACACTCATTCACACACATACACTACAGACAATTTCCCAATTCACCTATACCACATGTCTTTGGACTTGTGGGGGAAACTCACGCGACCATGGGGATAACATGCAAACTCCACACAGTATTGCCAACTGACCTAGCCGAGGCTTGAACCAGCGACCTTCTTGCTGTGAATCGATTGTGCTACCCACTATGCCACCGTGGCGCCCTCATTGGCATCATATGTTGCATATATTATTACAAATGTTTTGTGAAAGAACCTGAACATCCAAAACAATGCTGTGCGCTGGGTTAAATGCATTCATTGGATGTGTGATATAATTGACAGTCCCCAAAAACACAACCCATTCAAGAGTTCACACTTAGCTGATGATTGATTATAAAGCTTGTTTGGCATGCTGTCTCGGGAGAGAGCCCTGAGCTCCTAATATCCTCGAGCCCAGGGCTCCCTCCCGTTTGCAAGGCGAGAGGAGAATTTGAGCTCAGGTAGATCTCGAGAACTCCCCTGCGGGTGGCTAATGAACAGATAGTGATTGCTATGAAAAGATAACTACTTACTAGGAGCATGTCTATGGTGCCGATTTGGATTTGTCAATTAACTTAAGTTGCATGTTTTTGGACAATGGGAGAAAACCGGGGGACCCAGGGGAAACCCACATGAGCATGGGGAGAACATGTAAACTCCGCACAGAAACGTCAGCTGGCTTGGTAAGGACTAGAACCAATGACGTTCTTGCTGTGAGTCAACAGTGCTAACCACTGGGCCACTGTGCCACCCATCTAGGAAAGGAGGAGGAGTAAGGGTGGAAGGGGGGATTCTTCAAAACGAAGATGGCCGTGATATGAAGCTTAGGGTATATATAGTGTCTTAGGAATCATCTGATTAGTGAATCATAAATTAAATAATGCGGGACCGGCTGCAAGCAATCATCTGCACGTGATCCTCTCGAAATTAGTTTATAAATAAACTTCACTTTATGTTTGCTGGGTCAAATGAGAACAAACACAACATTGCATTACTTTTTTTCAAATAAATTTTGAATGCACTTTTTAACCCAGTCGTTGGGTTTGTCTATATTTGATTCAATGATGTGATACAACAACCCAGCACTTTTTTTGAGTGTGCTTTCAGGCCCTGTCTATATAAGCAGTGTATTCAAAAATACATATATAGCCTTTTGACATTGTCTTTGGAGTGAAAACATTCATGGCTGCCATATTTGAGTGTCATTCCAAAGTGCTCAAAACTGGCCATTTTGAAAGACTCTTTGGAGTAAGGGATTTTGAAGGTTACAACTGATGGACACTTCCGGTCCCCATGATCGTTTGCACAAGGAAGTTTTGGTGTTGAACAGCACGTTCCATTCTGAAGGGCCCATCCCTATCCCCCTAGCCCAAACTCGGTCCTGGAGAGCTGTTGTCCTGCAGTGTTTCGCTCCAACTTACTTCAACACACCTGTCCAGGAGCTTCAAGTATATCTACACTGTAAAAAATTAAAAAGTAGCGTTTACTTTTACAGAAACTGGCTGCAAAGTAATTTTGAGTTTATTAAGCTTCAGTGGTTGAAGGCCAAATTATTTTTTTAAAGTTGACTGAAAAGGCTGGTTTATTTTAAGTATACTTTACGGAATAATTTGGCACAACTTCAACCACTGAAGCTTAATAACTCAAACTTTCTTGCAGCCGATTGCTTTAAATTAGCTCAACTTTTTAATTATTTATTTTTTTACAGTGGTAAATGCTTAAATAAAGAAATCAAAACTCAAAGTCTTCTCAAATTATTTTTTTACTTTCATTGAACAAACATTTCCAAATGTGCAGTAAAATCGTTTTTAAGAGTAAATTCAACCCTGAACTTACTATTTTGAACTCAGTCAACAGTTTGTAAATTGGATTTTTCAGTGTAGTAAGAGCTTGATTAGGTGTGTTTGATTAGGGTTGGAGCTAAACTCTTGTTTTTTAGAGCTAATACTTGTTCTTTAGAGCTTTTGACTCTGAATGACTCATCCCTAAACCCTAATCCCTTTGAAGGGCATACTATTGACAGTGCTTCAAATAGTATTTAATTTTTTTGTTCTTATTATTTTTGTTTGTTTAAAAAATCAGAATCAGAATCAGAAAGAGCTTTATTGCCAGGTATGTTCACACATACAAGGAATTTGTTTTGGTGACAGAGCTTCTACAGTGCAACAGAATTACAGAGACAGGACAAAAAACAGATAATAAATATATTTTAATAATAGAAGTAAGTGTTAAATGCAAATATTGACAAGTGTATGTACAGTACAGGCATATTATATACAATGTTATATGTGCAACTGTTGTGTGCAAATTGGCATGTAAAGTGTGTTGTTAAATAAGTGTATGTGTGTGTAACAAGTGTATTGCAAGTAGTGATGTTGGTTCCACGATTATTATCATCTAGTGTTCATGAGATGGATTGCCTGATTGAAACTGTTTCTGTGTCGGGCTGTTTTGGTGCGCAGTGCTCTGTAGCGTCGACCAGAAGGTAATAGTTCAAAGAGGCAGTGTGCTGGGTGTGAGCAGTCCAGAGTGATTTTGGCAGCCCTTCTGCTCGCTCTTGATAAGTACAGTTCTTGGAGAGTATGGAGGGTTGTACCAATGATTCGCTCAGCAGTCCGAACTATTCGACGTAGTCTTCGAAGGCCAAATTTGGTAGCTGAGCTAAACCAGACAGTTATCGAAGTGCAGATGATTGATTCAATGATGGAGGTGTAGAACTGATGGAGGTGTAAAAATAAACTATGCCTCATCGCATTATAGTATTGTAACAATCATGTGTTAAATACCAGGGAAAATCCTGCTCTAAAGCCCCTGTCAAATGTGTAATGACAAATTTTGTAAACTGTTAGTAGGAATAATAGTGCAGTGCATTTAAATTACCCAGCATTTTTTATTTGTTATAAAGCAGGTCACGGACGTAATTTACACAATGTTATGACGACACACGTAACACGCCAGCTAGTGCGTGCTTTATGTATCTATAGGTCGTAATGAGCTTCCTAAACAACGAATTTGGTCATTTCTTAAAGGAAGAATCTCTTATTTTATGTGTTGCTCATCAGGTGCAGTTGAGCAACATCTGTTAAAGATGACCACATGATCTACTTGGAGCTGTACACGTCTTCAGAAATGAAATTTTATGTTTTTGTATGGTGAAACGATCCATTTTTAATTCATATTGTCAATTCATTATTATCAATTCAATTAACAGTTCTATTTTTAACACATTTACAGTAAGTAGATGCTTTATCCATTATGTATCTGACGTTTTCTTACATACTATACATGCCTAACTCTGTTTCTCACTCAAAATGATGAGTTTGTAGTAGCATTCTTGTGCTTTGGTATTTCCAACAAACACCAATAGCATCTAAGAGTCTGTAGTGATCAGATGGCACCGCTCATAAAAATCCCACTTTACAAGATGTAATTAAGCTGTACATGGATGTGAATGCTTTTCACAAGTCGGAATCGTGTAATTATGGTAATTAGAATCTGACAAGAAAGCAGCAATTTTCTGCTGACTTAAATACTTGCAATGCATGGAATTATTAGCAAATTAGTTTATCTATTATCATATATAATAAGAAGAGAGGAAGAAATAAAATCATATTTGTTTTGAACAACTTGAGGGTGAGTAAATCATGGTTGAATAATGGGTGAACTATCCCTTTAACAGACAACATTTTTACATTAAAGGTGCAGGGTTGTGAGGTCTGATCTCGTGATTGGTTCATACTCATCTGCAGATCTGGTCTCTGTGGCTCCCCCATCTGCTAAAGGGACGTTCACAGTACAATAGCAAGCGTGGGATAACAGGACACGTCTCTATAGCAACTACCGGTGGACTCTTCCACAATGAACGATTGAGCGTGTGTGTGTGAGAGAGAAGAGAAAGACTGACTTCTTACAACCAACTAAAAATAGATCCATCGTATTTCACATGTCCTACATATCAATGCTCCTTTTACAGTAATTGCACAGCCTTTTATAAATCATGCTAAGTATCTTTTGACGATATAAAGGAACAAAAGAGGTGTGTGGGTAGTGTCACGGAATAAGAAAGGATGAACTCAAATGCAGAGCACAAAGTCT
>CAIGQQ010026964.1:14267646-14283671 GCA_903798035.1 Danio albolineatus | reverse complement strand
TGTGTGTGTGTGTGTGTGTGTGTGTGTGTGTGTGTGTGTGTGTGTGTAAGTGTGTGTGTGTTTTAAATACCTCAGTTAGACATCTAAACATAGACATTAAAGAAGGCAAATTTTTGTCTTTCAGTGAAATTGAATAGATGTTCAACAATAATTCATCAAAGACAGTAATGAATGGCTACGTGTGAAGTCTGTCAAATCTATTTGATGACTAGTCTATTTTTTGACTATTGTTAGATTTTAGGTACTGCCCAAATGTAGCCTTATTTTACCTAAAATGTCTATGTTTGGACTTCTAGACATATTTTAAACACAAAACCTGGTTGGCGACTGATCCTGACAGAAAATAATTTGCACAGCTCTCTGTATGTATTAATGGTGTACTGTACGAAAAAGATATTCTCAAATATCTGCCAGTGTTACAATTGTATAATAAATGAATTAGAAGAATTTGTGTTGACAGATCGAGCCCCACAAAGTAATTTTGCACTTAATAGATGTCTAATAGACATCTAAACAATAGACATCTTAGCTAAAACCAGGCCAAATTTGGGCTGTCGGTGAAAATCTAATAGATGTCTAAGAATAGCCCAGATTTGCAGATTTGACATACTTCACATGTAGTCATTCATTTCTAGATGACTAGTCTAGTTTTGGGCTGTTTAATTTACTCTTGAAAGATGAGCAGGAGCAGCCATTGGAGTGTTTTTGGTTCGGGACGTCCAGTCTTATTCACTTCCATTGATTCTTCAACATTAAAAACAGCTCGTTATGCTGATTGATGTTGCAAACTGACATTTTATCATTATATTATTCAACTTTTTATGTACACTCTTAAAACAAACGGTTCTATATAGAACCAAAAATGGTTCTTTCAAGCGCTTCATATATGGAACCCCAAAAAGGTTCTATATAGAACCATTTTAAGGGTTCATTAAATAGAACCCCAAATGGTTCTTTGAATTCAAGTTAGATGGTTCTATTTAGAACCATTTAAGGGTTCTTTTTATTTATTAAAGAGCCCATATGGTGGGTTGAGAACGGTTAAATTTCACTTTTTGAAGCCCCAAACAACAGGATGATATGTATGCAAGGTTAAAAAACACTTTCGATGTCTTATAATATCTATTTATTTTTACCTCATTTTCCCACCGACTCCCATATGAATCGTCTGAGCGAGTCTTTTCCCCCAAGCACCTCCTTTCCGTGACGCTACCACGTCACGTCACCACGTCATGTCCTTTACGTGTCAGAAGCCCAATGCCAGAACATATTGAAAACAAATCACTGCTTTTGTACAACAGCGTATTGCTAAATTCTTCATCATAACAACAAACATTCAGTAATAATTAACACTTCATGGACTATTGTAAGCCAACAAATAGTTTCATTCGGCAGTAAGCTAAACGGCTACCGCTACATGCTGCACGGAGCAAACACAATACAGACAACTACATCCATATTTACCTTGTTACGGTCAACAAGACTGGAAGAACACGCAGGTCCAAATAAACTGGGTATTGATCCATCCTTTAACAACAACCGTGCAACAAATCCCGCGTCGTAAGCTGGTAGATTTGTGTAGCTCTCTTCAGAGAGATGACGTGAACACAGCACCGTGTTGGGGATGTAATTCTCAGGTATTTTACGAAATAAACCTCAACCACTCCAGGTAGGGAAGAGAGGTTTCCAGGTAGGGAAAATAACACAGCTTTTCCCTCGCACTTCAGAGCATAGCGTCTGCGGGACATGATTTAACCGGAATGCCGATAAGTTCAGTAAAGTTAGCAGCAGTCGTGTTTTCCGGATCAATAACTCATGACCGAAACATTGTTCCTACACAAATAGCACCTCTTTTCAACCGTCGCAATGTATACAATCACCTACAACCTTATTTTCCTAAAAATGAGCTTTGCCTACGCGCCGGACGCATTATATTAAACTCTGTGCAGGCGGCAGAGAGAGACCGGTCCTTAGGGACCGTCTACAAAGAGCAAAACGCGAAAACCAATACAACCGGAGCTGTCAATAACTTCTCTCTAAATCTTTATACTGCCATCAAACAGTATAAAGATTTATTTAGATATTACTCAGATCACACGTCACTGCTGTCCCGCTGGTTATGCTACAACACTTACTGCAATACAGTGCTTGTTGTCTTCCACTTTCCCTTCCTGTCTGTGGGCGGGGCCGGGCAGTTCAAATTTCCCGGGTCTGCGCGCGCAACTATTATGTTTCGCGTTGACGTCAATCCGAAACGGCTAAAGACTCGTTCTAATAACGATTCATTTAAACAACAATGAGTCGACTCTTTTATAGATGAATTAATCGTTTTAAACACTTTGCACTTTCAGATTTAAGCCTTAGCTGGACATTTCACTTTAATTAGAGCTGTGTAACACACTGCATGGAAGGTCATTTTCAAAAATCCATAATATGGGCTCTTTAATGAATTATTGCTACTTATTAATTAATAAAAAAATAAAACCAATCCAGACAATTCAAATTGTTTAAATTTATTCAATCCATTTTACAAAATATTTTTTAAATAATACTTAAAATTGCACCTCTGCATACAGCAGATCTACCTTAACAGTTTAATGGCATTCAACACTGTAATTGTAATGATTTCACTTTTATAAGCTTTTTTACTGTTTGAGCAAATACAGTACTTCACTTTCACGCATCTCTAAAATGAAGAAAAATACATCACAATGCAGATAGAAACAATACACAAAACAATATCAAAACATCTATTAAATAACACTACAATTTCAAAAAGTGGATGGTACATGTATGTATTGGTCATCACAACATCCATTTTTATACATAATTTTTAACCTCACAGCAAGCAGGTCACTGGTTCGAGTCCCGACTGGGCCAGTTGGCATTTTCTGTGTGGAGTTTCCAAGTTGTCAGTTTTCTTGTGGGTTTCTTCTGGGTGCTTCGGTTGACCCCACAGTCCAAAAGCATGTGTACGGTATAGGTGAATTGGCCATAGTGAAAAAATGTGTGTAGATGTAAGAGAGAATATGGGTGTTTCCAAGTGCTGGGTTGTGGCTGGAAAAGGCAGATTAATTGGTGATTCACTCCACTGTGGTGCCTCTGATAAATGAGGAAGTTGAAGGATAGCGAGTGGGTGTTGTCCATTGTAAAGCTGACACTTCAAGCCTAGGTGGAATCAGGAGAGCTGTTGAATCCTGGTTGGTGTAGGACCTTTGGATTTCTGTAAAACAATATTTTAATGTTGAGTACTTTTAACTAATTAACATAAGTCATCAAATAGAATTACAGTTATAATTAATACAATTAAAGTGTGTGTGTTTCGGGGATATAGGATGTAATATAGGGTGTAGTTACCTGTCAGGGTTCTGCCACTCCTGTCTAGTTAATTCCTGTTTTTTGTGGCAGAGTCCGGACACTAGCTCTGTCTAGTTTTATGTATTGTCATTGTGTCTCGTATGAGCGTCGATTGTGGGCGCGCTCGGACCTTGCGCGCTCCCGCGTGATGCGGGCGCGCGGGGCCTGGGCGTGTTCGCGATCGCGCGCTCTTGTCCTTGTGATTTGTTTGTCTGCGGCGTGCGTTTCATTACCCAGCGCCTTTAAGTCTAGTCGGTTTCTGTTTCGGGTGGCGCTGGGTTGAAACATGCACGCTGCGTGTGTGAGCGCACGGTAGGATGTTTTCATTTTATCGTGCGCTTGTGTCTCGCGTTCAGTCCTCTGTTGTTGTGTTTAGCACGTGGTGTGTGTGTTTACACACACACCGCGTGCTTGTGTTGTCATGTGAGCACACAGTTAGTGAGTTCTCTCATTGGTTGTGTGCTCTAGTCTTGTGTGAGTGCGTGGCTTGTGTTTGTCACGCGCTCTCCTGTCTATTGTCTAGCCCCACCCTCCTTGTTAACCCATTATTAGTCTATTATGTTCACCTGTTTGTTTGTTAATTATTTCTCCTTTAAATTCTCCTCATGTCTGCTGTCCTGTGCCAGTTCGTCGTCGATTATCCTCCTGTCAAGTCGTGTCCAGTCCTGTCCAGCCCTGCTCTATCCCTGCCAGCCCAGTCAAGTTTGTTTTTTTGATTGTTTATTTGTTTTATTAATGTTTTCCCCCTCGTGGTAGTTTATTTTGCTATTTTATTTTATTTTTATTATAAATAAATACCCATTTGTTCCTGCACCTGAGTCCTCGCTTCTTTCCCTAACCCAACCGTGACAGTTACCTTCTGCGGTTTCCTCTGCTGGTCCAATGAGACTGTCATGGAGCACTTCCTTCTTTCCTTCCCTTTTTTGGGCCATTTCTTTTAAAGATGTGTCTGTGTTCTTCACCAAGTCTTTCTATGCAGCATCCTAAATGCAAAAAAAAAACATTTTGTTTACTTCATGTGTAAGTTTCCAAATAACACATGTTCAGCAATACAAGTTCATTAAAGTCATCATGAACTCAAAACTATTTGGCACACAATGTAACAGTGTTTACTCACAAGCTGTGGCACTCCAAGAAGAAGAAACTGCTTCATTAGTTCTGCAAACACCTCCATAATCTGTGCTCTGGAAAAGAGTGTTCATTCGGTTCTTGACTTATGAATATCTGGTGTTGCATTCCAGGTCCATCACAATCTGAGGTAGGAAGACAGCATTTTAGAGTGTGTAAATATGAATTTAAACCACAGAATTAATCTAGCTTTGACATAAAATGTATTGAACTGAACTTGCCTTGTGTTAAGTTCCTCAGAGTACAGTTCACTTCCTTTTCATCCCATTATTGTTTCATTTGCGAGATGATTGATGAGCTCACCACTGAAATACTTTCATTTTTACATTTGTTTTGCAGACATTGCAACAAGGTATCCTGTAGGCAAATTTACACTTTATTTCAGTACATATTTTTTCTCTGCAGGACTTTTTAATAAGCAATGACCTTAATATTCATTCTGTATCAAAACAGCAGCAATAAGTAATAGAACATTTTTGATAAATATTTTATTTCAGTACCTAACAACCAAGTCTGACATATGTTATAAAATACAATATTTACCAGGTGTCCTTGTTGATGATAATTGTGCCACAATTATGGATGTAACGCATATTCTTCTTTAAGCTGGGATCTTTCCTCTTCAAAGCTACTTGTGTCCTGCAGACCAAGGTTGGGAACTTAATATGGGCCCAATGGCTCTTTCTGTAATCATGAATACAATGTTAAAGTCTTATAATATTCATTTCATCATACTTAATAAATACAGTTTGTTTAGATTTAAAAACAATGATACATGCCAAGCACAAGATTTATGATGCAGATCAGTTTCCAGGCTGTTTGAAGAAAAGTGAGATATACATTAAAATATGAATTTTAAACTTATTTAGCTTAATATATACATGTATGTAGCCAATATTTAACAAGCTTCAATATTTCGCAATACATTTAGCCTGCATGTTTGTATGTCCTTCATAATTAACACGTGATCTTTCATCTATGGATTATTAAAATATGTTTTGGCTTTAAAAGGTTTCAATAATACCATTAGCGATCATCATCACTTCAGCGCGCGCATAAACTCGGGCACGCTGCGCGGCTACCTTGCGGTTTTAATGCAGACTAGCCGGAATGTGTCAACAGTGGGCTGTGTCCACTACTTTGCAGAGTTTAGCCCGAGTTAAAATCTGCTAAACTCACACACGAACAAGCTAGAAGTAAGCGTTTGTTCAAGGTTGGAGCTAAAACTGCACGAAAGCGGAAATCTGCTCATATGAAGTTAACGTTAGAAGAGCGTGCACGCGCTTCACGCTCCCTCTCGAAGCTCACCTTCAAATAACGCAGCTGTTTTATTGTTATTAGTATTTTAAATAATATTGACAAACAAACAAAGCGAAATCGTAACTTATTTCGAACAAAAAGCAGAGCAAAGTCAGCTTGACACAGATTTCTGAACCGAAGGCTGTCGACAGAGGCAATCAGTAACTTACAAGCACAGTATTTATCCATATTAACGTTATATGTATTACCATATAACACAAGGGAAGAGAAACATTACCTCGTCATACAAAATATTTAATTATTATCATTTTAAAAGAGTAATAACGTACCTGAATGACGGAGCTGAAACACCTGACTTCTCAAAAATTAACCGTCACTCTCTCCAGGCTCTTCACCACCTGTCCACCAATGAATGACGTCACCAGAGGGCTTTTTCATGATTATTAGTTTAAAATAAAATATTAAACCATAACAACACACTGAACAGTCTGAATAAACTGGTTATTTCATTTATTTCACAAAATAATTCGTCAAAAATGTTAAATATTAAGCATTTATAAAATATTAGTTATATGGTAATGTACAAACCTGCATGAAACAAAAATCCCATCATACATTGATTAGATTTTTGACCATAACAGTCATTTTATTAGGTTTTGACTCAAAAAGCTTTGTCTCTCTGTGTTATAGCTTATTATTATTTATAATCTTTACAATATAATTATGTTATAAATCATAAATTATAGAACCATTTTAATCAAAAGGGTTCTTTGCACTCAAAGGGTTCTAAATAGAACTATTTTTGGGGTAAAAGGTTCTATCGGCCAGGTATAGAACCCTAGGGTTCTATATAGAACCTCAAGGAACCTCTTTTTTTAGAGTGTATGGTCATGAACACACTTGTTTGTAGAGCAAGTAATTTGACCATTTTCGGCCATTTATTATTCCTGGTCATTCATTAATTCTTTTTGGCTCAGTCCCTTTGTTAATCTGGGGTCACCACAGCAGATAAACCGACAACTTATCCAACATACTGTACGTTTTATGCAGCGGATGCCCTTCCAGCTGCAACTGGAATGTTCATACACACTCATACACTACGGACAATTTTGCCTACCCAACTCACCTATACCACGTCTTTGGACTAGTGGGGGAAACTAGAGCACCCCGAGGAAACCCACGAGAACATGCAAACTCCACACAGAAATGTTGACTGACCCAGCCGAGGCTCGAACCAGCGACCTTCTGGCTGTAAGGCGAACGTGCTACCCACTACGCCACTGTGGCGCCCTCACATATGCAACTGAATGATTTTAAAACAATCATGCATTGCAAAATAAGGTCATAATTAAACAGCTATTATTTTCACAGCCCAAATTTAGCCTTGTTTTAGCCAAGACCTCATGTTTAGATGTCTATTAGACATCTATTAGACTTCCTTTAAACACAAAAATTGATTCCTGGGTAGTGGCCCTAGGTAAGTGAGTCCCAATGAGAGTAAAACCTGCTGGTATTAGGAAGTGAAAGTTCTGTGGTGTTAATATCTAAGAGGGGTTTCCACCCGGGCAACGCTGTAAAGTGTGAAATTTGATTATTGCCAGATGAAAACCTGATTGAATTATGGCCAACATGATGAGAGATCCCACTTCTGTGCCACTTTTAAAATGAAGGAAATGTGCACTGTGTGTTTAAGTACACTCAATGAATATTTCATCACCCTTCAAGCCGAGGCATGCTTTGAGGGCGAGTGGTCTACGGGCTCCATATGTGGGCTCTCCCTTTCACTCTCTCTTGGACTCAGAGGCCCGCTGGAACTCTGCCAAACTACAGCTCCATGTGCTATCCGGATCTGAAAACAGAAACCCTTATTGCATTCAGTGAAACTGCTGCAAATGTATGCTTGTGTGCCCAAGAACAAAACCAAAGGAATGTTTGACTGTGTGTTAATGATGCCAGAAAAGGCAACTGTGTGCTTGTATTCGTGTGTGACAGAAACCACAATAAAGTAAGTCTTGCTTTGGCTCAAATGACCGGATACAGGATGCGATAATGCGTTTGTCTGCTAGTGTTATACATTAAGCTTGTGATTACAGATTGTACTTATATAACACAGAAGCATTAGGTTGAAACAGGCACTCAGTTTCTCTTTAACCAAAAGAAAGGCAATATCACCAGAAATGTGGTCCTTGATTGTCATGGAAGGTCCGTGATGGAGATTTGCTGCTCATTCAGGAAACTAAAAATAGCAGCTCTCCTGAACTATTTTTAGTAATGCGATGACAGCAGATTAACACTTTTCATAACATTTCACAACAGGTTTTTCAGTTATTTTAAACAAGTCTCTACTTATCATTATATTGCTAATTTAGGAGCTGACTTAATAATTATTGTGAATTTGGTCACCACTCTCTCTTGTAGGGATAATTCATATAAAGGATTAAACTGATTAAATTTGGGATCTGCCACTATGGTTTTGATTTAATTAAGTTAAAGGGGAGGAGTCATATATTTTACAACTGTTTAATAAAGTAAACAAAACCTGAATTATATTAGATTTTTTAATTTAGCTTTAAATGTATTCCTGGAGTGTAATAGCTTGTGGAAAATATTCCATATAATAACAGAAAATTCAACATATGGGGGCAAAAAACATCCCTCCAAACAATCTTAAAGGGGTGATCCACTACGATATCATATTTAAAATTTTCTTTGATGTGTAATGTAGCTGTGTGAACATAAACAACATCTCTAAATGTAAAACGCTCAAAGTTCAATGTAAAGGGAGACATTGGCTATTAGAGAGTTAGCTCGGCAAAGCCTTCAGTGAATGGAGATTGGGGACTACAAAAAAATACATCCAGGTTAATGATGTCATAAACCCTTCAGGTTACAAGCAAACACCCTGCGCAGTGAGGGGGTGTGGCCAGATGTGCTGTAGTTGGACGCTTCCAGATGGACGCTTCAAGGTGACATGGAGCTGATCTGCGAATCTCAGCACATTATGTAAGCTGACCAATCAGAGCCTCTTGAGGCTGGGATTTTGTAGGAACTAGGAAATATGACAGTCATTTTCATGTTAGCTGAATAGCAGTATATAATTAAAGTAAGATATACGAAAAATAATGTGATTTTTTACAAATGAAGAATGAGTACACATTGCTTTGCACCCCATAAACACAATCAAGCTTTAAAAATATACCCTGGATCTAACTATTACCATGGGTTTAATGTGAAAATGAAAAAAATGTCAATTTATGGAATCATATTTATGTTTTGCATTCAGTGAGACACAATCTACTCTGAAAAAAGCTCTATAGAAATAAAGATGAACTGAAATAGAATTTTGAAGCGATGAGCATTGTAACCAATTACAAATATTGTGTTGAGCTTATGAATGCAGTAGTCAGTCAGATGCGTATAGATTAGAAATGAAAACTTTCTGCTCACTCACAAATTCACTACACTCAGGGCTTAATTTGTAAATGAATAAATCCCGGAACAAAATTACAAACCAAAAGTTACTGTGACCGACGTCCACCAAACAATTTCAGCTTTCCCAGAACATGATGTCAATAAATGGTTATAGCGCGAAAAAGAGCATCACATTTTTGAACGGTTTTTAATTTTGCACCATTTAATGTTATAGGACAGTCATGGTTAATAAAAACATGTAGCTACAAACATAAATTGTATGAACAATCACTATTCAGTTCACTTCATTATAATGTGCCAAGTGAAAAACCTTTTCTATCATGTTTCGCTTTGTTTCTGTCTCCCGCTTTCCTGATTCCTTCAAGCAGTTTCATCTTCTCAAGATGTCTTTGGATCAGGTTCATTATCAGATTTACTCGTGGTTTTAAAAAATTATATTATGCGTGACTGCCTTTTTGCCATTTTGAAAATACAAATATTATTTAGATAGGCCACAATGCCACTTTTTATTTTCGCTGCTCACTGCAAAACAATCAACCAATGAGAGGGATTTTAAATATAAGAAAGCAGATTGGCTGAAAATATTGTTGAGGGCCAATAGTTAAACGTGACTTTGCTTTAACCTGCGCATGGTGACTACTTTCACCTGCGTGTGCGTGCATACACAATTCTCACAGCCTTTGCTTGCATTCACATTTTCTCTCTCTCTCACACACACACATACACACAGGTATTCACCATGCACAAGTTAATGCTGGATCCTCTAAAATAAATACTGGAATGCAAAACAAGACTATCTGACATCTTCTGAAACAGGATCCAGCAAGATCCGGCTCAAATTAAGAATTGACTACTGAAGCACTGAAAACAGTGTGAGTAAAGATGAAAAATAGAACTGTAGTGGTAGATAATAGAACTACAACTTTAGTGTTATAACAGGAGTTTTGGAATTCTGTCTATAAATATGATTCGCTTCAACTTGTTTTAAAGTTTCCGATTAGCCTCTACTGGATACAGAAATGGGAGATTCTGCCCAAGAACATCTACTGCAGCAGCCATATTTAGCATCTGCGATAAATACTTTAGCAGCTTCTGTAAAGTGACAAATGAACTTTGACATATTGACAGAGCCAGAAAAGACGGCAATAACTCGTGCACAGGCATTACACATCAAGTGACGTGGTACCTAGTCTTTTCATCCATGTCCTCCTCTTGTAAGACCTCAGAAACGTAATAGGGTTATGCCATTCTTTTCAGTGACATCAGAAACTGTTGAGTCCTGTTTTAAGCCCATCACTCTAATATTTTAACTCAGTTTAGATGCAGCTCAGCTAAAGAAGTGATTAGTTTGAGAAGTGAAGAATTGGATGAAACAGGACTATATTCTTATGCATTTCAATAAAAATCAACCTTTGCTAATTCACACACAGAGAGAAAGACTAACTGCCTTGTTAAAAATAGATTTGAATAAAGTGCTGACAACACATTTCTGTTGTGTGTGCACTTTATCCTGATGTTGGGTTTACAGCAAAAGCAAAGCTAATGCTGGGTTCAAACCAAAAGCAAAACTAAGTATTTGTGCCAGTAGATTACAAAGTCAAAGCAGACATGCGAATGCAGGCAAATTTATGCAAATTTCAGAATTGCCGCAACTGCATCTTCTTCCGAGCAAATTCTAATAATCCAACTCAAGCATAAAATTAGCTTGATGTGAAAAACATCCTGTGAGTAAACTAGAGAGAGTGACACCGTGCTCTGCATTTGATATTAATCCAGCATTAGATGCATCATTTTTTTTTAATAATTATTTTTTCGGGGTTTTCACCTTTATTAGAAAGGACAGTAGAGAGAATTGACAGGAAAGCATGGGGAGCAGAGAGAGGGGAAGGATTAGCATAGGACCATGAGGCAGAATCAAACTCGGGTCGCCATGAGCACCAGAGTGCATGTGTTGATGCACTAACCACTACACCGCTGGCGCCGACTTAGATGCATAATTTGATTGCTTCAAACATGCTTAAGCATC
Source organism: Danio albolineatus (assembly GCA_903798035.1). Taxonomy (NCBI): domain Eukaryota; kingdom Metazoa; phylum Chordata; class Actinopteri; order Cypriniformes; family Danionidae; genus Danio; species Danio albolineatus. The sequence continues at coordinate 14,272,468 of CAIGQQ010026964.1, read as the reverse complement.
TGACATACAACAGTCAGCTCACATTAAAAAAATCTAAGATTATTTTGAGATGCCGCAAAATTGCCGCTGGCTGCAATAAATACTGAGATTAAAATTTCCATAAAATTAGGATAAGCTTTTAGGGGTGATTTTTAAAAACAACTTTCAGAATGACTTTCAATATGAATGTTTTTCAACATGTGAAATAAATTCCTAAACGTTTTAATACCATTTGACAGTGAAATGGTGAGGAAATGTAAATTTTTGGGTGAACTATGCCGTTGTGTTCTGGACAACATTTCAATGAATCATAAAAGATGAATCATAAATGGCCATCTGAGATAATTGAGATTCATTTTAGAAGCATGGTTTTACCATATTACAACAGATGATGAGTGTAACAAAAAAATAAAAAGCAATTATACTGATGCCAAAATACTTCATAACAATTTTAATTTGTCTGTGAATCACACAGCATAACCCCAGCATAATGATGAAACCTCTCATCTAATATCACCATAATCAGAAGCTGATGCCAGAAAAGAAATAGAGGATGGCAGAAAGAAAATTTCCTTTGATAAAGTAGAGCAGAAGAGGAATGACAAGATAAAAGTCCCCAGAGATGCGATTCCATCAAAGCCTCTGATTCAGTTGTGCTGATTCACAGGTTCACGGAGGACAGTCGTGCCCAGGCACATTTGAGTCAGAAGTCTGTGTAATACCCCAATGAACGTTACTCTTCATTTCTGCTCAAGTCACCCTGGGAAGGATTTTTCTGATGAGTCTTGTTTTTCTAGAACATGGATGTTTTTGGATTCAAAGAGTGCTATATATGTGTGTAACCATGATAACAGGTCTGCCTGAGCTTTGTTTCTGGGCAGGTTTTCAGAAGACGAGACAACGCCCTGGGACGTTTTTCTTCTTATTCACAGAAAAAGAGCCCATTACGTAATAGTGCTCGTCTGTGCAGAAAGTGTGAGCCGACAGCCTGACTGATCCAGTTCTTGAGCTGCATGACAGCAGACAGGAGGAGGTGGAGGAGAGATGGAAAGGGTGTGAGCCATGCAATATGCATTTTACTGAAAGGCTTTGTCTTGCTCACTAAGAAGTTCACTAGATATGGTATGATGAGTATTTTGTGAAGCACAGTGCTGAGTCAATTGCTTATGAATTGTATCTGTTACTGATCACAAAATACATGAAGAAAATTATAGTGAGTGACATAATCTAGATTCTTCACGGTAAAAATTCTGGGTTCCACACTGGGTTCGATTTGTGTTGGGACAATGCGAAGAAAATTAACTTATTAACTTTTACAAATTTAAGTGGACTGAACATAAAACAATGAAGTAGTCCCACCAAAATCTTAAGAATTGTGTTGTTTCAGCTCATTTTAAATAGGTGGTTTGAACAAGCAACAAATGTTGCATTGAAAAATCAGGCTTTTTAGGCCTATATATATATATATATATATATACACACACACACTCACAAAAGTTAAAAATTTTAGTATTTTTAAAAACAAAAAAGCTTTTGTTCCCAAATTCAAAAGTATGGATCACAAATTAATTCATAAGACATTTACAGATATGACCATTCAATAAATATGGATAAACTGAGATAACCATATGACACACGCTCCTTTTTAGAAAGAAAATATTAAAAAGAGGGAGAGAGTAATTTAATATTCCAGAAATATGCAGTTTGCTCAATAAAAAAACTTTTTTGGTTTTATTGAAGGTCATAATATTTTACAATCACAAGTTTTTGGCAGGGCGCCACGGTGGCGTAATGAGTAGCAGGTTCGCCTCACAGCAAGAAGGTCGCTGGTTCGATCCCCGGCTAGGCCAGTTGGCATTTCTGTGTGGAGTTTGCATGTTCTCCCCGTGGTTGCGTGGGTTTCCTCCGGGTGCTCCGGTTTCCCCCACAGTCCAAAGACATGCGGTACAGGTGAATTGGGTAAGCTAAATTGTCCATAGTGTATGTGTGTGAATGAGAATGTATGAATGTGTTTCCCAGAGATGGGTTGTGGCTGGAAGGGCATCCGCTGCGTAAAACAAATGCTGGATAAGTTGGCGGTTCAATCCGCTGTGGCGACCCCGGATTAATAAAGGGACTAAGCCGAAAAAGAAAATGAATGAATGAAGTTTTTGGCAGCTGTGAAGTCAGAGAAAGGGTGATGAAAATAAAATAAAGATTTTAAGGTTATTTACAGGGCTAGTTCACCCAAAAATTTAAATGAGATCATTTTCTCACTCTTTACTCGTTTCAACCCGAATGGATACACAAATTAGATATTCATTTGATTTTTCAAATTAGATTAGATAAAATATATTTTGGAATGCTGGAAACCTGTAAACAATGACTTTTTTTGACAAAGTTTTTCATACTGTGGAAGTCAATGGTTACTATTAATGAATAGTAATTTTAGTTTTTTTAGGGTGAACTATCGCTTTGATGTTACTCAAGAAAATATGAAATATGAAAAACTTATATAAACACAGGGGCGCTGCTAAGGGGGGGAAAGTTAGGATGATTCTAAGGGCCCATGCACTATAGGGGCCCACAGAGATCTGCTTTATAATTAATAACAGTAATGTAATATAAATTATGAATGTATCTCTAAATTACAAGTAAAACAATTTATTAGAAATAAAAAATAAAAATACGGCTTATATCTGCCCCTCGTGTCTGTCATTGTCAAAATTGCTAGTTGCGCCCCTGTATAAACATATATAAACATTATAAAAACATATATCCCACACATCATTCATTCATTTCTTGTCGGCTTAGTCCCTTTATTAATCCGGGGTCGCCACAGCGGAATCAACCGCCAACTTATCCAGCATATTTTTACGCAGCGGATGCCCTTCCAGCCGCAACCCATCCCTGGGAAACATTCACACACACACACACACATTCACACTCATACACGATACGGGCAATTTAGCCTACCCAATTCACCTATACCACATGTCTTTGGACTGTGGGGGAAACCGGAGCACCCGGAGGAAACCCACGCAACCATGGGGAGAACATGCAAACTCCACACAGAAATGCCAACTGACCCAGCCGGGGCTCGAACCAGCGACCTTCTTGCTGTGAGGCGAACGTGCTAACCACTCCCACACATCAAACTTGTGATAATTAACATTTTCTTATACTCATAATTTTATTCCATCAAATGGAAAAAAAGTGTTATTAGTCAAATTTGATGAATACCTAAGATCCAGAAAATCATATAACCATGATCAAGAACACTTCTCTGTTATCTGAATGATGTTCCATATTCTCTTTCCACTCCCCATGAATGTTTCACAGCCCTGAGGCCAGAGAGCAAGCAGCAGTTCAGAAACTGCACATAAATGCCCAGCGCTCATCATATGCCGTCTCTCACACATTCTCACAGCTCTCTGCCTCCATCTGAGTGTTAGATAAGCCAAGTAGACTCTGGAAGTAATGCTGCTCTTTATCACGGTAATATCCCCATATCATTTTAAGCCTAATTGAAGTGAGGTAATTGGAGGTATCAAGTGGAAGACAGCCCTGTAAAGTGGTGTAAGATTTTGGCAGAAGGCAATGCAGGCCTGTTAGCATCTCTATCACCTTGTGTGGAAGATTCAACGAGAGTTGATCAGCAAAAATGTAAAGAATTTATACATTGCACAACAGAGCTGAGGAATGCCATGTCACGAATCAGAAAGGCCTCACTCAGTGATAAAACAACAACAACACAATACTGCCTTGGGTCCTTGGGGCATAACAAAAGAATGGGATTACAGAGCAAGAGATCATTCCCGGTAACTGATCTGCAGTTTTTCCTGTTTTAGAGCAAGCCATGTGACCTATTGTGGAGCCAGACCGGAGCCGAGTGTGACCTGGAGCAAAAGGTCCACTATTTTCAGTCCAATCCTCAGCTATTATTCCTTGAGCAGATTCAGCTTTGGTTGTTTTAACTTAAAGCTCAAGTTTGATTCTTTCTTTCTTTTGCTTAGATGTATTTCATGTTAGAAATAGAAATAGGCTCTGTATTTATTTTTTTTACTAAATTTTATGCTGAGCATAATGACATTGGATTATTATAAACATTAATACACAGCAAATTTGCCAGTGTACATTTTACACCACAGGTGTTTAATTTAACACTTGTTTGGTGTCTATATGAGTCCCACCAGCCAAGTGTCCAGGTTACACTTTCAAAAGAGTATATATTTTACACTGCAGAGGTGTATATATTCAACATTTTTAATAGTGTACCCTAGACACTTGGCTGGTGGGACTCATATAGACATCAGACAAGTGTGGTGTAAAATGTACACTGGCAAATTTGCTTTATTTAGCCATATACTGTTTCAAATTCACAAATTCACAAGTCACAAAAATACTGACTGTAAAATACAATTATATCAGTAATTTTACTGAAAACAGGAACGTCATCTCTCAAATCTGAACAATTAACACCGATGAGAAGTATGGAAAGGCAACAGCCGAAATGCACACTGTTAAAGGCACAATTTAACCCACATCAGTGTTAAAAACAGTAAATGTACACTTAGATTTTATTACTATAACACTAAAGGGGCTTACACCCGAAATTCAACACCTCACAATTTGCTGTGTATATATTTACATCTAGTTTGAAGCCATTCTGCAGGCCGACCATGAATTAGTCGATGTATGTATTATGTGCACCTTTGATGTTCTCTGTAAATTGGTTCATCATTGCAAGGAACATATATAATGCATGTTTATATTGATTAAATTAATGGACAGTTGGTCTCTCCATCTTGCATTGAAAAAATAGGCCTTTTAGGCCTATATATATATATATATATATATATAT
>CAIGQQ010026964.1:14211028-14267246 GCA_903798035.1 Danio albolineatus | reverse complement strand
TATATATATATATATATTGAGCGAAGTTTCCTTCATCATAAATGACCTAAAGGGTGAGTTGACTACATGTTGACTAAAAACTACTTATAATGTTTTACCTACATCAAATATTTGACCATCATTAATTTTCCTGGTTTGAAAGTGTAAATCTAACCACGCCCGCTGAGTGCACCGAAATCGGGGGGCCGAAATCATCTTGATGAGCCGTCCTCTCGCTTGTTCTAATTGGTGTAAAGCCCGTGGTCTCAGAGCGGTCATTTTACAACCCCGCCTCTATCTCGCTGTTTTACCAACCATTGGTTAATGTGCTTTGACTGACGTTAGAAGGCATGACATATCTAAGATCTAATTGGCCCTGCGTTCTTAGAGCCGCGCCCCCTTTCAAGATCGGTTGAGGTGAAAGCGAATCTTTTCTCCCTCCAACCCAAAGCGGATATAGCTTTCGCGGAGTAGCTGATTGGTAACGCTCTTCAAGGTGGGAAATTTTATTATCTATTTTTCATTCGTCTTATGTGATTCCTTACTCCACATGTATCACGAATAATGCACTATTTGAGCTTAGCGTTCGCTGCCAGGCGTTATTATGTAAAACGCAAAAACCCTGTCAGGAGTGCAGTCGCTAGCTGTCACAAGCTAACCAAATCAATTACACGCGCTATCAGGTGAACTATGCTTTATAAAAGCCCACGTTAAGATTTTTAATGTTTATTTACAGTGTTTTTCTTGATAGTGTTAAGTGATTAATATAAACGAGCGTTTTCAGGTCATGGTGTGTTAGTAGCAGGTTAGCCACCGGATGGTTTATGAACAGTATTAGATTAGACAAGCGTTAGTAACGTAACTTACGTGAGTAATTTGAGGGTTAATGTATGTGATTTTAAACTATTAAATAGTTTATTTTGTTATATAAGAGCGTTCTGTCGATTAACGTGTTACGTTTGACTTCACGTACGCCTTAAAACCTCTTCATGCGATTTTAATTGTCATTGTAAAAATGTATTTATCGGCCAAAATTATAAAGCAAACGCAAAGTCCTGTTATTATTCTCGCTTGAGTGAAATCTGAGGTTTTAATATTATTTTTTCCTTAGGTGCTCCTGGATTCGGCCAGCCCCGCTCACTGCTTCGGCCAGCCCCGCTTCTCCTCTTCTCCCTTTACACACTGTTTTCTTCTCTCCCTCCCCTCTTTGCCGGACTCGTAATTTCCTTGAGTTTAAACGTCCACATCGTACGATTAAATCATGGATAAGACGGAGCTGATTCAGAAAGCCAAGCTGGCGGAGCAGGCGGAGCGCTACGATGACATGGCCGCGTGTATGAAGCAGGTGACGGAGCAGGGGGTCGAGCTCACCAACGAGGAGAGGAACCTGCTCTCCGTCGCCTACAAGAACGTGGTCGGGGCCCGGAGGTCGGCCTGGAGGGTCATCTCCAGCATTGAACAAAAAACTGAGGGCAACGACAAGAAGCTTCAGATGGTGAAGGAGTACAGGGAGAAGGTAGAGGGCGAGCTACGCGAAATTTGCAGCGAGGTGTTGGTAAGGATGTTACTCTGTAATGCTTGTACTCAGTATCGACTATGTGCTAACTAATGACTTCATGCACTAGGTCAGTATCCACAGTAAAATAGGACTGGCTCAGTAAAAAATACTGGCTCAAGTGGCTATATCCAAACTATTCTCAATACTGACTTTAAAATTGTTGTAGGAAATTTATTATTGTGTGTGTTGGACCAATAGGTTTGCAATCTGTTGGAAAAAATGTGACCCCGGAGCAGTCATTAGCGTCAAAGAGATTTACACATCAACTTGAAGCTAAATAAGTTTTCCATTGATAGATGGCTTGTTGGAATAGACACTATTTGGCCAAGATGTGACTGTTTCAAAATCTAGAAAATCACGGTTTAAAAAAATGCAGAATACTGACAATTTTGCCTTTTATTATTAAATATAGGAACTTTTACAGTGCATTGGGATGCTAACAAAATGTCTTTGGTCTATGCTAAATATCCTATATTTTTGGCATAAAAAAGGTATTTTTGACCCAAATTACCCAGTATTTTTGGCTATTGCCGAAAGAGACCCCTGCATCCAAGGCTGGTTTTGGGGTCCAGGTATCTTTTATTAGCTTTTTAGGTTGCAGAACTATTTTTAATATTTTATTTAAATACTAGACCACACAGATATATGACATATTATAGGAAAACGATACCTAATTATTGGAAAAGGCCTTATTCAGAAAATACCAGTAAAGCCGATTATAAGTCAATCTTTGCTAGTTTGCGTCGAATTGCTTTGAGGTTTTTCTCTCAGGCTTTCTAAAAGGATTTTTGTGATTCATGCAAGTTCTGAGATGATATAATTTGTTAATGTTTTGCTCTACAATAAATTACAAACACCCATATCAGGAGATTGCAGATTTTTAAGTGCTTAATATTTATTTATGTTTACCGCAGGGAATGAGTGACTAATTAGTCTTCTGGGCACATTTAAAGGGATAGTTCACTAAAAAAAAAAGAAACCGAATGTTGGAAAATGGTCCATAGAAACAAAATACTATGGAAGTCACTGGCTGTTTTTTTTTTTTTTTTAGTTCCTCCAACATTCTGATTTTGAAGATTTTCATTTCTGAGTTAACTATAACTTTAATACTAATGTAACTCAATAAGCTATGCTGTTTGTGACTGCATGTCATGCTGTCTATACTTGCTACAGCAGTAGCTATCCAGTACTAAATACTCCCTCCAATCTGCCATTTTTATTCTGTCCTTTCCCAGTTCCATCTATAATTCATAAAGCTAATATTCTTACTATGCTCTGTGACCATGCTCAATTTCTACTCTATACACTTGCCGTACGCCATACCAGCTGTAATATATTCTGCTCCTATACCAAATGTCATGGTTGACCTATGTGCATTAGTAGTACAAATGGAGGATTATATATTTATTTATATATATTTATTTATGTATGAAGCTTTTAAGATGTAGCATTGTTGAATAAGTGCTGTTTTTGAGCACCAGCAGGGATCTGTCATTGTGTACTCGCAGTACACGACAGGCAGACATTGAACCCAATAGTTATGTACTCCTCTGCTTCATTGCATCAGAAAGACTAGTATTCATCTAAAAATGAGTGCTGTACGGAGCTGTGGCACTCAGAGGCAAAAACGGCCACATGCATTGTTCCAGTGTATAGCTTGGCACCTCATCACAGCACTCTTGGTGTAAGAGGCTCTTGTGGAACTATTAGGGAATTGATTCCTCCTAGCAGTGGTGCAGAGAGCAACAGCCCAGCCTTCAGCTTCTCACAATCGATATGTATTGCAGGCAGAAGTACAGCATCTTTCTTTCTCCTCCCACAGAGTGACAGCGAGAGTCGGTGTCATCACTATTGGATTCCCACTGTTTGTCACCTGGTAGCACAGTCATCTGTTTGACATGATTATCAAACACAGCATAGATGAGACTAGTCATGTCAGGTGTTGAAAAGAAGATGCAGTATGTGACAACATCAAGACCAGAGGTTGCATTGACTAAAAAACTGACAGGTGATTTGAAATGACAGGTGAATTTGAAAAACCAAAGTAGTTCTTTGGTAGTTCTTTACCTCTTGTCATTTCCTACCTTTATGACTGTACTTCTTTGAAGCCTATTTGTGTTGCTCAGATGAAAGTCAGTCATACAGACTTGGAAAAATGTAAGTGACAATAACGACAGGATTTTGGTTTTAGGGTAATTAGACTTTTTATAAGGCATTGTAATTTGGCATACACAAGAGTAGCTTCTACCTACTTTTTAAAGTTGGGGAGGCATGATTAAAGATTTCAACATGGAATGGAAGGTGTCAATGAAAAGCATTGTTGATTTGAAGCCTTCAGTTATTTCACAGTGAGTAGTTTTGTTCATAAACAAATCTAAAAATCAGTTTGGCAACACCTTTGCAGTAATATAATAATAAACATCTAGACCCTCTCCTTGCTTAGAAAGCAATGTTTTGGTTAATATTTAAGAAGTGTAAATAAATATGCTCTTTACTCCCAATAACAAAAAAAATGCAAGGATAATAACAGTAATAAGAAATCAACCGCTGACGGTTTATTATGAATGTGATTGCACAGACTCTACAAGTTACTGGCACCATGTCAACAGATGATGAGGGAAATATACATTTGTTATATATGAGTTTTATGCCCAGAAAGTGATGAATTTTTAAAAATTGTTAAAATAATGTCAGTGTCTTGCAAAAAAGTCTTGCAAACTGGAGTCCTTCATTGCCAGATTCACGTAGCCTGTGCCCTTGTTAAGTTGTGCAGTATTGACCCTGAAACAGTTCTCCATACATCACGATTTAACAAGCTGATAGGCTACATAAATCTGGCAATGAAGCACTAAAGTTTAAATTAATCTATTTTTTTTCCAAGACACGTTGACATCACTGTACAGCAGGGATCACCAATCTCGGTCCTGGAGGTCCGGTGTCCTGCAGAGTTTAGCTCCAACTTGCCTCCAAACACCTGCCTGGATGTTTCAAGTATACCTATTGAGAGGTTGATTAGCTTGTTCAGGTGTGTTTGATTAAGGTTGGAGCCAAAATCTGCAGGACACCGGACCTCCAGGAACAAGTTTGGTGATCCCTGCTGTATAGAAAGGTTCTTCAGGCATTATCTTGATCACTGTGTTGGCATTTATTACATGTGTACTTGTCATAGAATAGAACAGAAGAGAGATTTGTGTGTAACAGGTGTGTAAAACTCAATAGATGTCAAATTGGTCAATAAAATAAATTATTAATACATAAAAGTTTTTAACAAAGTTTAAATCAATATTTTATATTGTGGTAAAGGAATAATTGCTTGTCTCTCTCACAGGTTTAAATAAAGGAGTTTCTGTGGTTCTGTGTAACAAGCAACAGAAAGAAAATATTTGTGGTTTCAAACAACTGGCCTCTGCTTATAAAACTAGTTGTGAAGACATTTTCTGTAGCGAGGCAGTGCTTTACAGTTAGTATTTGTGTGCCCTGTTTTCTTATAGTGACATTTATTCATTTTAAGACTGAGTTCTGCTAATCCTTCTGTGTGGAGGAGTGTCCTTTAACACGAGGGGCCCATCCTGCAATGGGGAGTAAATGTGAGCATGCATACTGTATGTTGTACGTCACACAAGGTGGCAGGAAATGGACGTGCTGCACATCATCATGTCAGCCACTGTTTTTTCTCTCCGTCTTTATGTTGAGGAGAACAGAAGGAAGAGCATTTAGAAGAGCTGGTTTCCTGTCAAAGAGAAGAGAATGCATGAAGATAGGAAGGTCAGGGGCCGCTGACACACTCAGAGGATTTTCATTGGAGTGTAGTTTCAAAGGGCACAACAGTATGAAGCCTCTTATTGTCTGAATAGTAACTGTCATTGGGTTAAGGATTGACAGTTAAGTGTGGCTTAGTTTGCCCCTACTGGAATATTCTGTAACTACACCATTTGCCAGCAAATGTGTCCTTCTCTGTTGCTGGCCATTCAGAAAATAGCGATCTGCAGTAATCAACATTCGAAATGAATCCTTAAAGTTTTGCAAAAGACTAGAAAGGATGTTATGCAAAAGTTTTAGGACAAGTTTGTTGAAAGGTTGTGACTACGTAAAGTTGCACCTTAAAACACACTATGAAAATCATGTTCATTAATTTTTATTAGGCTGAAATGAAATAAACAATTGCCAAATGGAGATGACTATAGGATCTTGACTGATGTTTTTACTCTGATTCAAATTATTTACTCTTATATTAAAAATCTTTTTTTATTTAGCTGTAGCAGCTGAATTCCTACATGGTAAACAGGAAAGCAATCTGTGGGTTCATAGACATTAGAGCTTTGCTGCTTGCATGTGAAACTGACTAATGTTAAAAGTGAGGTTATAATGATTTTTTTTTTGCCTTTTTAACCTTTTAGTTGTGGTGAACAATTGTTTAAACAACTTGCATTAGGAGATTTGAAAATGACAATACATTAGGCTCTATTTCTATCCTCATAAAGCTCCTTTTGATCCCTGTACGACTTTCCCATTCATACTTAACTGCTGGAATGAACTGCTGGCTAGATAATGCTTTGGCATGAAGCATACACTAATGTTCTAAATCAGCTTTAGTTTACTGGGTGATCTGCACCGTTGACATTAGTCGAAGGTCATCACAGTTTTTGACCAATTGAGCAGGTTGAATGAATGAGTGTTGTCAATTATAGAGCTACATCTGATTATTTTATAATTTTTTTATTTTATTGTTTTTTAGTTTTTAGTTCATCTATCGTTTCATTGCATAAAAATAAAAGAATGAAAGGCTCTTTTTATTTATTTTAAGCATTTTAATACACCTATCACAAGCCACCCAGACTGAAGAAGCGATTAAAATGTTTTATATTCAAAATGGTAAAGCAAGTGTTGCTTTATGGTTATTTATATATGCACTTATAGTAATTAATTACTTTCTAAAATATATTTAAAATGAAAACATGAATTTTATCTTCATCTTACAAGAGCTGTATCTGAGTGTTTGATTTATTATCTGCATGGAGTTTCTAAGTATCCTTTGTCACAATTATGTTCGGGTGTTCAAGTCACACCTTTACACATCATAATGCATGGTAAAGTCCAGAAAATAGCAGTGTTTTATTGCCTCTGTGGTGATAGTGGCTTTTATGTTCTGACACATCCGCGTGTGTGTGGTCATGAGGGGTGTGTGTTGCAGTGCTCAGGCCTGCTGTTAAATCAGGCATTAGGAAGCACATGTGATGTGGCTGCTGCTTTTACAGGGTCATGCGGGGCCAGAGTATTGTGACTGCCCTCTTTTTAGATTAAATGCAATGACGTTGGTCTTTTATTCCTGCTTCTGTTTGTCCTCTGCTGTCAGTTTTTTTTTTCCTTTTCAGTTCACTTTTGATTTAGATTTTTCTTTCTTTAATTTATTTGATTTCATTTACTATAGAGAAAATGTGCACAGTTGGCTCAGATGATTAAAAAATAACAGGCTGAGCAGAGAAAGGTGCTAGGTTGTTGTAGAGGAAGTCTGCACCCTTCTGTGCATTTCAGTTTTGTTTGCATGGTCTAACTAACAACACTACTGAACCACCAACGCCCAGGTTGTGGTAAGCTGCAGAAGATGCTTGATGTCAGTGTACTATCCTCAGTCTGCAGTGAAAAACAGTTCACTATAAAAACACACAGCTCTAGCATGCACAAAGTCTGTTGTGTTTTAAACACCCATGTGATTCTATTACTATTGACAACAATCTGTCCACAAAGCCTTTAGCAAGTACAATCACATTATATGGCAACAAATGTCTGGAAGGTGTTTTGTCATTGAATCATTGGTCCGGCTTACACCTGTCACCTTTACAGTTTGATCAGAAATGGATGATGTTAAATACAGGTATAGGTATAGCTTTAAATGGGTTGAGTTTGTCTAGTTTTAGCCACTTCCAAAGGTAGCTGAAAGTCTATGCACATTGCTTTACTAGTGTAAACGTTGTTAGGTGATTAACAGTTGAACACAAGGACCCAAATGAAGAAAGAAACAATTAAATAATGGTTTACTAAAGAATAAATCATTTAAAACAAAGAAACTTAGAAATTCTCAACATGTGCATAAAAATTCAGAGCAAAATTTCTAACGATTGCGACAGTAATTCTCTGATGAAGAACACACACATACTGAAAGAATGCTTTTCTGCTTCAAGGATGTCTTGCCCTCTAGCAAGCATCTTATCAGAATGGTACAATAAACATCTTTCTACTGGCAGCTAACTAATCCATAGAAAGTCTCTCTCATACAATAGAATCTTAAATGAATTTTCACATTTAATACACAATCTCCACCTATTGATCAAAATGAGTTTTTAATACTTGGTTGCATTGTACCAAAACACATGGATTATGTATATAGTTTATATGGATTAAATCATGTAACTTTTTTTTTTCAATCAGTGCTTGTTCGTCACTCTAAAATGTCTTTAAATGATGTAGAGTGTGATGAAGTAAGAAGGAAGTGTCTTGACAAATTCTAAACATGATTACAAGATGTAGTAATGCCAGGTAATCAGGACCATACCTTCTAGAGATTCATTCAAAAATGCTGATTCATCCATTAATAAACCGATTGAAGTCGTTAAGTCATCCAATCAATCCTTTGTTTAGTGCTTTCTGTCCCATAATACTTAAGCCATTTCCAATTTAATTAATTGCTTCAGTTGTAACCGTTTAGTCTTTGCTTACATTTCATCTCTCTCCCCTCCTTTAGGGATTGCTGGACAAATATTTGATCGAGAACTCAACAAATGCCGAGAGCAAAGTCTTCTATTTAAAGATGAAGGGTGACTACTTCAGATATCTCGCAGAGGTTGCCTCAGGAGAAAACAAGACGGGTGAGTGTCCCATTGCATATCAACTAGAACAGAAAGGCTGTAAATTTGTGCAGTTTTTTTTTTCCTTAAAGACCTCTTATTTAAGCACAAATGTTCCTATCTTGGATGTGAGTCAAATTCAGTCTGTGATTGGGAGACCATATCTGTGCTGGATCTTGTGCTTTGCTTCAGGCTGAATTGGGTCTTTGGACTTTAGAATCAAGCTGAATGAGTTTGGGTTCTGTGCCGAGTATTTAGTTGCCCTGGGGCATCTTCTGCACCTTCCTAGAGTCAGCTGCTTGTCCTTATCGGAGACCTTCTTCTACAGCTTTTATTTCTCTTCGGGCAGGCTGTAGAGCCATGAGCGGTCATACAGAACCAGTTTAAAATAAAACTCTGAAAATATTCCCCCCAAATATCTAATGAGGGATATTTCATCATTTTGACCTTTATTTGAAAACCTCAAGGACTTATTTTCTTTCTCAGTTTGTTAGCATTTCTCATTTTCATTTTGTATATTTGGAACAACATTTGTTAAGAATTTTCCCTCTCGCAATGTCAACGTTTGTTTGAGCTATCCATTTAAACCAGGGATGTCAAACTCAATTTTTGGACAGCCGCAGCCCTGCACAGTTTAGTTCCAACCCTGCTTCAACACACTTACTGGTAGGTTTCAAACAAGCCTGAAGGACTCAATTAGTTTGATCAGGTGTATTTAATTAGGGTTGGAACTAAACTATGCAGGGTTGCTCCGGGAATTGAGTTTGGCATCCCTGATTTAAACCCATACGCCTCTAATGCAGGGGTGACCAACCCTGCTCCTGGAGATCGACCGTCCTGCAGATTTGAGTTGCAACCTATATCAAACACACCTCCCTGTAATTATCCAGTGCTGTTCAGGTCCTAATTAATTCAGGTGTGTTTGATCAGGGTAGGAGCTGAACTCAGCAGGAAGGTTGATCTCCAGGAGTAGGGTTGAGCACCCCTGTTCTAGTGCTTACTATATAAGCTTTAGAATGCAGAAGAGATGATTCGCATAACATATAGCAATGGCTTGAAATAAGTAATTTATCCAAAAATAAAAATCACTATTTGCATGTTTGAGTTGCTTCTGCTGTACACAGATATTTTGAAGAATGTGTGAAACTAAACATGATGGAAGTCAAAGGGGACCAGCTACTGTTTGGCTTCCCACATTCTTTGTGTTTAGTAGCAGAACAAATGTGGTCATGTTAAATTGAATGTGGTCCAGAAGCATCAACTCATTCCCACAAACACTAGTATATCTCATGTTAACTTTTTTAATTTTTTTTTTTAACTTTTGGGGGGGAAACTTTTAACTTTTTGGAAACTTTTTGTTTCTACAGACACAATAACCAACTCTCAGGGTGCCTACCAGGATGCGTTTGACATCAGTAAGAAAGAGATGCAGCCGACACACCCAATCCGTCTGGGACTGGCTCTCAACTTTTCCGTCTTCTACTATGAGATCCTCAACTCTCCGGAGCAGGCCTGCGCTCTGGCCAAACAGGTAGGCTTTTATATGACGACATCGCTCTGTTATGCATTTCTGTCTTTGTCATTGTATTCCTAGGGGCTCTGAATTAAATTTAGACTCTTTAAATGGTTAAGTAAAATTTTAATAATTAAGATGTTTTCTAATTGAATTCAGATTCTCTTTTATGGTTTAACATTTATATAATGCTTCGAAAATCGCACTGCAGCATAGATCAAATAAATGTGAATACAGCATGTATGTAGACAAGGGTTCCCTGAGCTATATATATTGTTACTGATTGCATTGACTGTATGAAGCCAGGTTTTTATTTTACATCAGTTGTCCTGCAGGTGTCATAATTGGTGAGGCAAGTTGTATAAAGTATGTATGACTCGGGTGTTTGCTGTGTCTGGAAATATGAAAGTTAAAAGTAACGTATATTATTAGTAGTGTGATCATTTTGTAAGGTGGAATCAACAAAGCTTTGTTCACTACAATACTTAGCTTTTAAGTTCTCAACCAAATACAGAATGTTCTCTAAAGCAGTGTTTCTCAACCACGTTCCTAGAGGACCACCAGCATTTTCCATGTCTCCTTAACCAAACACACTTGATTGTGATCATCAGCTCATAGGCAGAAACTGAAAGTCCTGTAATGGGTTTGACAGACAAAGGAGGACACGGATCTTTCTAAATTGCTGTTTTAAAGCTAACAGGGCCTTAGTGGTCCTCCAGGAACGTGGTTGAGAAACACTGCTCCAAAGGAAGCTCCTACATAGCAGGAATTGCAAAACATTTATGCTGTGATCAACGTTGCTATACCACTTTGTATTTGCTTTCTTTGAATGATGATAAAGAGCAGAGACAGCGTGCTAAATTTACTCATGTTAGCCATTCAGCGTACAAGGGAAAACTTCAGACTATTGTCATAGTTTACTAATGTTATGTGAACATCAAAACATATTCTGTGTACATCCGAGTAACAAGCACACTTTGACCAAAGTGGTAATTGACAAAAATAATCAGATTAAAATATTTATGTTATGGTTTATTGCTATTAATTTGGTGTAAGCAGCAAACTTTCAAATGATTATGGATTCTAATGCTGCGTTCACACCAGATGCTGAAGAAGCGTCAAGCGTGAGTGATTTACGTGTTAAGTCAATGCAAAGACGCAAATAGACATCCTGTGGTGCAATACGAGCGAATGAGGCGGCGCAAATAACGCGATTCGTACGAATGAAGTGACATGAGTTTTGCGTGATTGACATGCGTTTCGTGCGAGGTGCTCGAGTTCGAAAATCTGAACTTCAGTGTACATTCGCACCGTGTAAACCAATCAGAAGTTTGCACTTGTGGGGCTGTGATTATGACGTAGCGCCTGTTGTTGGTGTCCTGGGGGGAAGAAGTCCTCCTACCGACAACAGTTCATCAAACTGGGCTTGGCTCAGTCAGAAGCACCGCTGAAAACTTCCATCATCCAGGTTAAGTTTCTGGAGGAGTTTATGAGCTCACAGAGCTGGGTGCACCTCTAAAAAAGGATCTAGTGGACTTCAAACACGGCTCCAAACGAATCTACGCTGTTTTGCAGCCTTCATAAAGCACATAAACACGGTTATTCTCTCTATAAAATCTATTTAGCAATGAAGGTAGAGTCACCAGGCCATGGACAAAAGCCCTGTCAATGATGCAAATCTGCGCCTGTTGTGAAGTGAATTTGATGAGAGAATGAATTGAGTATCTCAATGTTCACACGTCTATTTACTTATCTACTTTACTTATCTATTTACTTAACGCAATTTTATCCACGCTTGCCGCGTCTGGTGTGAACCCAGCATAAGATTGCGCTTAATCCCATGATTTTGATTGAAGTGTTTTTTTTGAATTGGCTAATTTATTTTGTCTATGTTTAATTACAACATTGGCAACATGTTATTTTTTTTTTGTTGTTGTTGTTGTTGTTGTATTTTTCCCTCCCTTGCATCTTTGCAACTTTTTGTGTTCGATTTGGACAAATACAATTGTGCCCTTATTGATTGTAACTACATGACAATATCCGACCTGAAATTGCAAAGTGCACTTCACGCTTGATCGGACAAAACACTTCCATGTATAACTTGTCCTTGTTTACCTACATGCAGTGATTCCATCCTTTGCCACTTCCTTGATGAGAGGGTCTTAATCCGTCATTGTTCTTCTGAGTAATATAAATACCTCTCAATTTATTTTTTATGTTTATTTTTACACATGTACAGTTTGTGGATGGCCCATGTAGATGCACCCACAACCTGCTCCAACATTCACTTTTCTCACAGTAGATCACAACCGAGTTCCTGGAGCCCCTCAACTGCATCTTTTGCATGTCTGATTATTCAAACACGCATGATTCAACCTGATTTATTGTTTATTTCTCATTATTTCAAATTAGAGACGTTTTTGCATACATTAACAATGACATTTGTTAACAGGGCTCGAAATTGCGACCGTTTTGGTCGCATATGCGCCTGAAATTGAATCTATGCGACCTCAAAATATATTTGGGAGCATTTGTGCGAGTGCATTAAAATGTTGCGTGCGACTGGTTTTCACTGCAAAATGTTCCCCGCATGCGCAGATTTAGGACACATTCACGCTGAACGCATCTTTGCACTTGAAAGGCAGCGCTCAAGAACTGTTTAAAACTGTTGTCATGTCAACTTGCTGCAGTAAACTAAGCCCGCAATGCTTGCCCCGCCTTCGCGCTCTTTTTATTGGCCCACTTTTTATTGGTTAAAATCAGCTGTCAATCACTCAGTCAACGCCTTCTGCCTTCAGATGACAGGAGAGCTGCAACCTCAAAAATGTAGCGCTGAAGACGAAGCGCTGAGGACGAGAATGACAACAACACGATCAGATTTTGTTTTCGAAAACACCTAAAGCAACAAATAATGGCACACCTAATTACTGATAATGTGGTGAATGTTAATCCACAATCTACATTTGTCGAAGAGTGGATAAAAGACTTCCATTGGCTTCAAGTCCGCTATAAAAATAACTAAAGCATTCACTGTAAAGTCTGTGGGACGGAATTTTCAGGTCACTGTCTGCCACATCTACACACGAGATGTTCTGTTGAATCCTTCATTTAATCGCTAGATGCTGTCAGCCGTGCAGCTATAAGTAAAAGTTAACACCACGTAGACCATCGCAAAAGGGCTTGCATGGACTAAGATTAAACTAATATTGCAGCTCATAAAGAGACCGGTATTGCTATTAAAATGACGTATACAAATAATAAGGTTTATATCAAAAGCAACGGTGCAATATCAGACATCACCCGTGAGAACACAGCACGTTAACAGATTCATTCATGTCAAGTAGTGCGTGCAGGGCCGGTGAGCGGTCCGCCCATGTATCTTTTGGTCACTCAATTATGTTATAAAAATGTATTTTCTAGTGATAACGGGATTTCGTTGAGACATATTTTCCTCACGCAAGCATATATATATATATATATATATATTTTTTTTTGCTTGTTAGTTTTGATTAGTGTTGATTTCAAATGCAATAAATCTGTTTATATAAAACTTAGCAATGGTGCTTAAATGGTGGGTGCGACTAAATTTTGTCTGGTGCGCCTACATTTTTAAAGTTAGGAGCACCAGTGCTACCAAGCAAAAAGGTTAATTTCGAGCCCTGGTTAATAACAGCTGGCAGCCCCCCTGCATTGCTGTCATTTTCATATGCTAGCTAGAGGTAAACCAACACAGCAGGTGATAAACTTGGAGCAGGGGTGCCCAATCTGTGTCCTGGAGGGCCGATGTCCTGCTGAGGACAACCTTTAAAGTTTCAACAGGAAGCTTTGAAGTTTTTAGGATAACTAGCAAGAACTAGATCAGCTGGTTCAGGTGTGTCTTACTGGGATTGGATCTAAACTCTGTAGGACAGGGCTGTCCACACTCGATCCTGGAGGGCCAGTGTCCTGCAAAGTTTAGTTTCAACCCCAATCAGACACACCTGGGCTATCTAATCGAGCTCTTACAAGGCTTTCTAGAAACATCCTTTCAGGTGTGTTGAGGCAAGTTGGAGCTAAAATCTGCAGGACACCGGCCTTCCAGGACCGAGTATGGACACCCCTGCTGTAGGACGTTGCTTGGGCACCCCTGAATTAGAGGGCGAGTTGTTCAAACTAAAACTGTGCTGCAACCACTCCACTAGATTATTTTCCTAATTGAGTTTACCTCCATGGTGTTTATTCACCTTTTTCTTTGGCTAGTCTGTACACGGGCAAAGACTGTAGAATACACAAGACATGTCACTCGTATGGTTTTGAATGGGGGAAAAGTGTAACAGCAATATGGCAAATGAAGCCCCGCCGCCTTGTACAGGAGCAAATCAGCTATAGACTAAAGATTCTTCAGGGTAGGGGCTTGGACCAGACGTGAGTTTCTGCAGATTTTGTGCGACTCGGACGCTTGAAAATAAAACTAAAGAGACAGTTGTTGTTTAATTTTGTTGGTGATCCCTAATATGAAATTTATTCATAAGCTTGGCAAGCAGTTTTGACATTTTCCCCATTCAAACAGAATGCCTGAGTAGGGTTTCATAGATGGCCACCGAGTGAAATGACTTGTCTTTAAAGGGACTTTGAGATGGGTCATAGCAGCAAACATCTAGTGAGACGGTCATCCTACATTTTTGACCTCAGTCTAAAGACCATGACGATTACCAAGTTTGAGCTCCTCTCACAGTTTGATGTAGGAGCATTATTTAGGAGCCACAACCAAAGAGGTGAGAGTTCACTTAAATCATCTTTCATCTGGGACAGACCAAAATTGTACAAAGTATAAAAGGTGAAGTTTGTAATTTTCTTTTTCTTGCAAATCAACTTCTAGCTCAACCAGTATTATAAGTTTGGGATGGGACGACCTGCTTGGCAAGAGAATTTACTCACCAAATTATTTACATTCTACTATGTGCTTTTAGTACTGGAAATGCCTCCCTTCACCTTTAATTAGACCTTTAACTCAATGAAGGGGAAATTCCAGTGGAATTTTACCCACTTGTCCTTCAGAAGTTCTACATTTTTCTTTCTTTCTCTTCAAGCTTTGAATTTCACTGTTGGCATTCAAGCTGCTTGACTGCGTTTTGAGCACATACCTCAACCTATTGTGGCCTCATGTTTTACAGGCGTTTGACGAAGCCATCGCAGAGCTGGATACACTGAATGAAGACTCGTACAAAGACAGCACACTTATCATGCAACTGCTTCGAGACAACCTCACAGTGAGTTTACAAATAATCTCCGATACTGCAGAATGTTAACTTGCATTGCATTCATTTATACTGATGATTCAAAATGGAGATATTCGGTATTCAAGCACACCTTTTTTTGTCCCCTTTCTTTATTAGTTATGGACCTCTGACAACACTGCAGATGAGGGTGAAGCAGGAGACGCAGGAGAGAACTAAACGCCCACAGATAAAAGAAAAAAATCAACTTTTTACACTTCTTCATTCCTTATGGTTTCACTCATGATTCCTCTAGCCGTGTAAGCCCATGATCATTACCAATGAGCCGTGAGTGTGGGAATCCAAATCAGTCCATTTTTCTTTCTCCGTTCTCCACCTCCTGGCTTGTGGTTGTAATGAAAGTAAAAATATTAAGTTAAAGTAACATCTCCATTCCTCGGTTTTGTGTTTTTTGTCCTTTTTGGCCTTCTTTATGTGCAGTGTCTGCTGTAGAAGAGTATTAGCCTCACATAAAATCAATCGTCTTTAATTGTGACACGAAGCGACTAGTGCGTATATTCTGGTAAAATGAAGCATTGGAAGTGTTGGTCACAAAATGCAAAGTGTTTTTGCCTCAAGCATGGCTAGTCCTTGTCCTGCTATATCACGTTTCATTCTACTTCTCTCCAGGAACATCTCCATCAACATACACTTGAATGAGATAAATGTCTTGTTGACTTTCTTAGTGTTGGCTTACGACGGGCCTGTGCTTTAGTGTTGATAGCAGGAAGGCTGTTTTCTGATGTACCAAGTCAGCTAGCCAAGTATGCACTTTCCATAGACCATCTGAATTGCGTCTCCTTTCATCTCGAAGATCACAAAACACTCCTGCCTGGTTATGGTTTTCACTTTAATGTGATTTGGCTTGTGATGAGTGGAAAAAGAAAAAAATAAATAAATAAATATATGGAAAAAAACGTCATGCATGCCCATTTTTCAATATACACTGGAATGGGAACAAATACTGCATACATGTTCCACAGTT
Source organism: Danio albolineatus (assembly GCA_903798035.1). NCBI lineage: Eukaryota > Metazoa > Chordata > Actinopteri > Cypriniformes > Danionidae > Danio > Danio albolineatus. The sequence goes on along the minus strand of CAIGQQ010026964.1, from coordinate 14,251,114 downwards.
TGGTTAAGTACTTTTTTCATTGCAGGTTTATGCACATGTTGAGAAAATGTTTGATTTGTCAAGTGATGTCGATAGTTATTTGGACCACTGTTGTGTTTTTGCTAATCATTGACTGTAGTCCCTCCCTCCTCCCCAAAAAGCCTTGTGAAAATGTACAAGCCCTGCATAACAGCAATGTAACCTGAATTAAAATGACCATTTTATAAACCACTCAGTTGTGTCCTGAAATGTTATCCCGTCTTTTTTTTTGGTACATTTATTTGTGAGACAGTGGGATTTGTCTTGGCAGTATTTCTGTAGTTTAGGTTTTTAGTGACAAGTTTGTTTCCGCTAACAGTATCCAGCTTGGTGTCTATTTTTATTGTCTTCCTCTTTAAAGGCCACCTATGATGAAAATCATCTTTTGTAAGCTGTTTGGACAGAACCGTGTGTAGTTATAGTGTTTCCACAGTCATATTGGATTGATTTATTAAGACTAGTTTTTATTTATTTATTTTTTTCTGATGTTAAAATAGGATCCAAATGTGACGTAGAAGGGTTGTTTTCTTGCCCACCGAATTGATTGACACTTGCGTATTAGCATGTCAACAAGACCGGATGTGTGCAAAGCATCTATGATTAAAAGACAGATGTTCTGCTCTCTGTGATCATCAATCGTCATCTAATATGACCAAGAATGAGTTTTAAAAGTTTAAAACGTTTTTAAAACGGCGCATGTTTGTAATGAATTACAGCGTGTGCTTTTTTAAAATTTTTATTTTTTTATATAAACCGTTTACTATCTCATTAGAGCTGCATGTCAGTACAATTATAAGACATTACAATTCTGGTTTGTGGACTTAAATCGGGTTTTTTTGTACATTAACATAACATATATCCCTACAGCGGTGGATATTAACGTGTATCCTATTACATTTGCCGTGCAAAGTTAAACGCATGCACTGTGTGTCTTTGTGCGTAAACTTCGTAACGACATTGTGTGACATTGTTGCAGAATTAACTCCACAATATATAGTCATTGTGAGGTTTTACTGTAGTATTTCTCACAAATGTTATGTTGGATCTGCTTCCTTCATGTCTGTCACTGTGCTGTTAATCTGACCCAGCCGGAGTTTAAGGGACACTGACAGGCACGTGGGAGCGGTGGGCAGAGAGAACTAGCATTAAAGGCACAGGCAACAAAAACAGCTACATTGTGTTTAGAGCATAAAATTACAGAGTTCTGAAAAGGTTTAATAAACAATCTGATGGGTGTTTTGAGCTGAAACTTTACAGACACATTCTGGAGATGATAAAGTTTGTCTTAAATCTTGAAAAGGGTAAAATGGGTGCCCTTTAACGTCTCAAGTAGTTCTATGAATTTATATAGTCTATATGCATTTCCTACTGTATTAGTCTATTTTTGTCCCCTTTATTTTGTTTGCATCATTTTACAGAAATGTTATCCATTTTCCAGGAAGGGAAAAAAAATATAAAAGTGCATTTCTAAAAATAATCTTTGTCAGGGTTTGCTAGTACCCTAGTATATTCAAAAGCCATAAAAATCTCGTTTAGATTCATTAAAAGGAAATGAGACGTACTCAGAGGAAATACATTACATAATTCCATATTTTAGTTTTATTTTTTTAGTTTCTCTGAGCCAAAGATAGTTTCAACTAGACAATGGGACGATAACCATTTTCAAGATGTACTGCGGTTTGGAAAAGTCAAGCTTTTAAAAATGCCAATATTTTCTGCTATACTGTTCCTACAGTATATGTAGGATTTTTTATTTTTTTACGTTTTAAGTTTTTAGGACAACAGTATCTCCAGCAGAAAAGACGACATCTTTGGATATTTTAAATTGTAAAAGAAATCTGTTCTTGAAACTACCGAACATGGCAGAAGTCAATAATTCATTTGAACTATTTAGCCTGACATGTTTACTGCTCCAAAATATTTTAAATGTTTCTCAAAATAAAATATACTTTGTTCAAAGGGGGAAAAAGTTTACAAGTGGCATTTAAAAAGAATATAGTTTAGAGCAGTAACTGCAATATCGTGAAACCGTGATGTTTTTATCCAGGGTTACACCGTTAGAATCCTATGCTGGCCCATGCCTAGTTTCAAGTCAGTGAATGTGTAACTAATGCAGTTAGCAATAATAACTAAAGAAAAGATTTGAGCAATTCCATGCAAAAGTCAACCTTGCCATGGAAAAAAAAAGTTTTCACCAAAATGGCGAAGCCCTTTTTACACTTCTCATATACAAGCTCATTTACAGTTGCCTGCGCGCTGTTCTCCAAATGTGTCCCGACGCTGTGGTGAATTTCACACGGTTTGAGGTAAGAATTTAAAAATAGTCGACGAGACCGAGTGTGTTCTCAACTTAGTGAGCGCACTGCCTCTCCACATCACTCAGTCGTCCGTGACGCCTAGCAAATGCTGACTAGATAGGCAGCTCATTGAGGCTTTAAGCCACAGACCGAGAGTTTATCCCCTTACGTAACTCCTACTGCGGATACCCTGTCTAAAACCCATTTTAAAAACCTTGCGTACTGTCACTCGCAAATTTAAAACCTACCTCTCTTCATCAGTGTTTTGAAAACGCCTTCACACGATCTCCAGATAAACTTTATTGGGGATTTCCTGGCGCGCGGTGAATCAGATCATCCATCTCACATTAAACACTTCCGGGTGTTTCACTTTTTCTCAGATGTTGGTATGATTTGCTTTTGATTTGGATCTTTTCCCCCTTTCTTTATAACATCAGGCGCCATGTAGATGAGCGTCTGGAAGTGAGCGCGGTTTTGCTCTCCCTCAGTTCATTAGTTATTGTTTTGTGTGTTTGTTTGATCCAGACAGATGTGCGCGTGTACGTTAGTTTGGCCGTGTCCAGATGTTGATCTCGGGCAGATTGGTAATCCGCGGGATTAAATGCTGCCGCTGCTGTTGTGTGAAGTACCGTATGCTGCTTTAACGTGCTCGCCATGAAACAACTCGTTTTCTTTCTGGCGTCTTTGTTTTTGACGGAGGGTTCAAGGAGACCCATCAGGGATGTCCGAGACGACGAGTACGGTGAGTTTTGGGAATGGGAATACTTTGAAAACATTACGGACGCGTCTGAATCGAAAGGTTGAGTGTTTTTATTTTGTGACGTCATCCTAAACACCTTACTGTATTTTAAATTTCCTGGTTCATTTAATTAAATGTTGTGTCTTAAGGCAAACAGAGAAGGGTGATATCCACATGAACAACTTACTATACATTGCAATCGAGGTTTACTTTATCAGTGCTAGAGGTAGTGAATCCGTGACCTTGGCGTTCTTGCTACAGGTTGTTGATGCACAGTGTGTAATTTGCGGTTTTAAGCAAAATCATTTACAGTAATTTAAGGAAAATAGGTAAAATGTTGAGTATAACAGTCTGCAGATAGAATCTAAGCCTGTTACGAAAATTGTTCCAAATGAAGCTTGGCGTATTTCTGACTTTTTAACTTACAATTCCGACTTTTATTTTTTAAATGTAAGTTTTAACACGCAATTCGTTCATTCATTCATTGTCCTTCGGCTAAGTTCCTTTAATTACCAGGGCTTGCCACAGCTGAATGAACCGCCAACTTATCCAGCATATGTTTTACACAGTGAATGCCCTTCCAGCTGCAACCCAGTACTGGGAAACACCTATACACACTCATTCACACACATACACTATGGCCAATTTAGTTTATTGAATTTACCTATAGCGCATGTCTTTGAACTGTGGAGGAAACCCACACGAACATGTGGAGAACATGCAAACTTCACACAGAAATGTCAACAGACCCAGCCAGGATTCGAACCAGTGAACTTCTTGCTTGCATTGAGCTACCGTGTCACCCACACAGATTTCAAGAAATCAGAGTTAGTATCTTGTATCTGCTTGTATTAACTCAAAATGAGTATATTTACCTAAGGAACAATGGAAAAGTTTTGTTTTTAAAACTTTGTGTGTACGTATCCTTGAGGAATTAAGTGTATTCACTTATTTTTTTGTCAAGTAAAATGAAAGAAACAATAATATATTTACTGTATGTTTGCCAATATCTTCATGAAACATGGTCTCTACTTAATATTTGAATGACTTTTGTCATAAATTAAAAATCATAACAAAGCTCATACAATGTTCTTTTGGCTATTGCCAAAAACACTCGTACAACATTCATTCATTCATTTTCTTTTTGGCTTAGTCCCTTTATTAATCCAGGGTCGCCACAGCGGAATGAACCGCCAACTTATCCAGCATTTGTTTTTTACGCAGCGGATGCCCTTTCAGCCGCAACCCATCTCTGGGAAACATCCATACACACTCACTCACAAACACACACTATGGACAATTTAGCTCCCCCAATTCACCTATACCGCATGTCTTTGGACTTGTGGGGGAAACCGGAGCACCCAGAGGAAACCCACGCGACCACGGGGAGAACATGCAAACTCCACACAGAAATGCCAACTGACCCTGCCGAGGCTCGAACCAGAGACCTTCTTGCTGTGAGGCGATCGTGCTACCCACTAGGCCACCGTGGCGCCGTCCTCGTACAACATATTACTCAAAAAAGCTATTTTATATTTGTATTACAAACTCAGAATTGTAAGAGTTCTTTTGGATTTGAAGATGCGAGATATACAGTCATGTTTCTCTGAAAAGACAATTGCAGAATGTAAAAAAACAGAATAAAAAATGTACTTTTTATCTTTTCCTGTTGCAAGTTTGCAACCCATAATTCAGACCTCTTTAGAAGTGCGAGTTATTAGCTTGCAGTTTTTTAACTCATAATTTTTACTTTTTTCTTCATAATTGTGACCTTGTGTCTTGCATTTTTGAACTAAAAATCTGCAGTTGTGGATTTAATCAAAGCGCAGCATAAGAAGTCACAATTGCAAGCTTGTACCCTATTTACACTTTTACTTTAGAATTGCAAAGTATGGTTGTAAACTTGCTATTACAAGTTTGTTGATTTCATAAGATCAAAACTGGTAGAAAAAAATCTGAACTGTGAGAGCCTATATATTTGCTACTGTAAGAAATTAAGTCCTTTTGAAGCAAAAACTCAGAATTGCAGAATGCAAAGAACAGAATAAAATCTGTTAACTTTTTATTGTGCAGTTATGACTTTCTCTTTCACAGTTACCAATATACAATTCAAATTGCAAGCTATAAAATTGCTGCTCTGACCTTTTACATTGGAATTTTAGGTTTGATATCTTCAGTTACGCTTAATTACTTATGTTTGTCTGATTGATCATTTAATTATTTTTATCCAGAAAGCCCACTCAAAGTGTTTTTAGCTCCACCCCTTGTTTCAGATCTGTTTGTCCAAGAAATTGGGCACTTCTTTAAAATAGATATAAACTTCTTTAAAAAAGTTTACTGTTGATCATAATTAGGTCATCATAATTTTAAATAATAAACTGATGAAGTTCAGATTATAAACTATTATAAATATTTCTAAGGGAAAAATGTAGAATTGTGAGATGTTAATTGTGTAGAATTGTGAATTTTCTAATTCTTGGAAATGCCCTAAACTAATTCTCTTTGAAACTAAATTTATCGTTCAACGATGTTTAGCCTTTAAAAATGTTCCCTATGCCTTTTTTCAGACCATCTCAGCTCATTGCTGTCAGATTTTGATGTTCTTCAGCTGTCCAGTCTTGAACAACATTCAGTTCGCAAGAGAGATGTGCAGTCCCAAACACACGCGGAGAGACTTCTCGGATTCACTGCATTACAGAGGTGAATACCCATCATCCATGTATCATCACGACACGCCATCAACACCAAGATTAGTGCTCTTTTAATAAACCCTCCTCAATATTTCACAGGCATTTTAAGTTGTACCTGACAACCAACACAGAGCTCTTCACTCATGACTTTAAAGCCGTGGTAGTCGGAGAAGATGGAGCTCAAGAGGTGTACGAGGTCCAGAGAGAAAACTTCTTCACCGGTCATGTCATTGGTAACTGCAACTCTATTACATATTTTGAAGGTGTCCTATTCTGCTCTTCAATAAACTCTTGTTTTCTTTTGGGATGTTCTAGAGCATGTTCTCATGCCTGGCAGTTCAAAACACACTTTTTTTTTTACATAACTTACATTATTACAATAGCTTTCTCCGCAACCTGACACAAGCAGCTTGAATAGATCCAGCTTTAATGAAGGCCCACTTAGAAAAAGAATTAAATGTGTTGTAAATTGTCAGCTGTCATTTGAATACATATCTGCTAACAAAATTTGTAAAATACATGCTGATTTCTTAGGAGATGGGAATGGTTAGAATAATTTTCCACACGTAATCTGACAATGTGTGCTATTCATAACAGACACGCAGTTAGGGTAACTTAAACGTTTACTTTGTTCTTCATTCGTTTTCTTTTCGGCTTAGTCCCTTTATTAATCTGGGGTCGCCACAGCGGAATGAACCGGCAACTTATCCAGCACATCTTTCACGCAGCGGATGCCCTTCCAGCCGCAACCCATCTCTGGGAAACATCCATACACACTCATCTGCACTCATACACTATGGACAATTCAGCCTTCCCAATTCACCTATACCACATGTCTTTGGACTTGTGGGGGAAACCAGAGCACCCGGAGGAAACCCCCGCAACCATGGGGAGAACATGCAAACTCCACACAGATATGCCAACTGACCCAGCCGGGGCTCGAACCAGCGACCTTCTTGCTGTAAGGCGAACGCGCTACTCACTACGCCACCGTGGCGCCCTTTACTTTGTTCTACTCACTTTTAAACAGAAAGTTATTATCATGTAGATCCCCGAATTGAGTGTGCCTCACACAGGTGAGTGGGCTTTACAAACCACCTGTAGAAAACACTCTCTTTCCTTCATCTTTTATATCTCTGACACTTTAACCGTCACTGCATCAGCTTTGCACATTTGCACCAGTAAAACAAAATCCACTATGCATTTATAAAATGTGCTTCCCGCAGGTGAGTGGGATTGACAAACCACCTGTAGAAACACTCTTCTCACTAACCCCCCGCCTAAACAAACAAACAAAAACTCTCCATTACTCTAGCACCTAATTCTCTATATAGCAAAATATGTAAGGCCCCGTTTACACTAGTGCGTTTTAGTTTTAAAACAGCGTTTTAGCGTGAAAACGATCTGCGTCCACACTAGCGTTTCACCCAGCATTTCTGAACATATCTCCGTCCACACTACTCCACTAAAAACGTACATCACGTGACCATTGGCGCACTCTGGGCATGCGTGTTCAAGTATAAACAGGAAGCATGTGTCTTGCTCGCCATTTGGTTATTGTTAGTCAACAAACGCTAACCCAAAACCGGCGTTCTAAATAGGGCTTACGCCGCTTGAAACGGACAATAGTGCAAACAACGCTCACATTTCTGTGTCCAGCAGCCACGCCTCCGTTTTCAGATGTCTCTGTTTTGCCCCATTCACACTGAAATGGAGCAGCAGCGTTTTAGAATGAAAGTGGCCTCTCCAGCGTTTCTAAAATGCTCCGTTTTCGCGGCTCGAAAACTCCGGCGTAGTGTGGACGGATGTCGTAACCGTAGCAAAACTTATGCGTTTTAAAACGAAAACGCACTAGTGTAAACGGCACCTAAGAGTGGCGGGGTGGCACAGTGGCTTAGTGATTAGCACTAGGTAAATTGGATTTACTAAATTGGCCGTAGTGTATGAGTACATAGGGGGTGTGGCTGGAAGGGCCTCCGCTGCATAAAACATATGCCAGAATAATTGGCAGTTCATTCCGCTGTGGCGACCTCTGATGGATAAGGGAATTAGCCGATGGAAAATAAATGAATGAATGTAAGAGTGTTAAAGTTGTTGTTATTCCTCTCCCCACCCCAACCATTCAAATTTCAAAGTGGGATTTGGACCACTTTGTGACATCATAAGTCTTGAAAACGATGCTTGTAGTCAAATTGAGCCATTTGTTGTAGTTCTTGAGAAGAGATTTTCTAAAATTGAAAAATCTCCATTTGGAGTGGACTTTGAGATTTGTAACCTTGTAGATCTTTTTATGTCCAAACATACACACTTCACACTGGCTAACTTTCAAAAAAGTGAAGAAGCATAGCAGGACACCTTTAACATCTAAAATACTTAGATGTTTAATATTCACAGGTTTCACATGTTTTCTTTCCTTTATTTCTAGGAGAGGAGAATTCCAGAGTACAAGCACATATTGGTGAAAAGGACTTTACAGCTCATATCCTTACAGATGAAGCCGAATACAACATCGAGGTATTTTAGCAACACATATAGTTCATTGTTTTTTTTACAGCTCAGCTATAGAGGATACATTGTTGACCTATTTATCTGGCGTCTGCAGCCACTGTGGAGATTTACAGAAGACACCCGCGACAGTCGGCTGCTTGTCTATCGTTCAGAAGACATCAGGAATGTGAGCCGGTTGGCGGCTCAAAAAGTCTGTGGCTACGTCAGTGCAGATGCCAGTGAGGTGCTGCCAGAGAATGTGAGGGTATCCAGAGCACTAGATGAAGATGATCTGGAAGAGGAAGGTAAGTCTTTGAGTTAATTTCTTAAGTTGTATGAATGTTTTGCCTTTACCGATATTATCTTTCAGCCAGTAATGTAAATATTTGTGGATGTATAAGGTCTGCATAGATTCAAACATCAAGTTGCATAATGAATATAGTTACTGTTTTTTGAAAAAATTAACAATTGCCTGAAATGAGTCGTCATCAATAATTCCAGTTTTATTTCCTTCACAAACCTTTGGAGGATTGTATCAAATTTAGGTCAGCCCAAGGCCCAATCCCAATTCTATTTTGTAACCCTCCCTATGCCGGTGCTTACCCGTATAGCTACGCTTTCGCTTTAGCCATTAAAACAATGTGAAGGGGTAGGGATGAAAAATTCCCCCAAGAAACAGGACACCACTACTACTACACACACACACATAATCCTAAATTTTCGCCAGCTCATGCATCACACAAGATGTCATTTGTGACAGCGGCACCTTGAAAAAGGTGCAAACAAAGTAGCATTTAACAGATTTAACTCTCTCCTAGAGTTGTTTTGCGCTGTATTTGGACTTTACAAAATGCTGTTCATTTTTAGCTCGAAAATGTATGAGCCTTCCTCAGGCATCCCTCTTAGGACTGAGGGATCACGTTGCAAGGAGCTCGAAACTGCATTTAGACAGCTCTCATTGTTATATTCATGGATGTAACCAAAAGAAAGCAACATTAAAAGGATGTGCTGTGAAAAGCAAATTAGCTGCTGCTAGACTTTTCTGACAGGGTGGCCTATTCTGTCGGGTAACGTTATCAACATTTAAAATATTGTGTGGAATATTGTGCTGCAGCTATTATATGGGACTATCATTAGTTAAATTTAGCATTTTTTTCTTTGTTTCTTTCTTTTTTATAAAACAATTGTTTTAAAGAGCATGATCACAAAGCACGAATGTTGTTATGAATCTAATAAAACATTATAAATGTCTAAACGTAGATAGCTTGACTTAAAGAAGGTTAAATTTTGGCTTTCAGGGAAAATCTAATAGATGCCTAAGAATAGCTCAAAACTAGACTATGGTAAGAGACATTTTGTTTACAGCAACACATGCTGTAACACTGTAGACCAATCGTAATAGACTGGGACATTTGACCAATCAGAGCAGAGCAGAAGTGTCTTAGAGAGAAACTAAGAATCTATCTTGGATACTTGAATTAATAATTTCAGACATTGTGAGAGAAGTGCATTGTGAGAGAATATGAAACAATATAAGCATCTTTTTGACCCTGGGTGCATTAAAATCTGTTGTAGAAGACTTTTAAAAAACAAATAAGGAAATTTCACTCCCAAATATGCTTTTCTTGAAGAGCTTTTGTCTTGTTTCTAGTTCTATTATTTAAAAATTCTTAAATCAAGCAGCAATTTCTAGATGAGCAAAAGATACTGTCTTGTTTCCAGAAATAATAAGTCAAAATTTAGTGAAAAACAAGAAAAATAATCTGCTAATCAGGTAAGCAAAATAAGCATAATTGAACTAATGATTATTTTGCTTGCCCTATTGGCAGATTATTTAGCTTGTTTAAGGAAAAACTCAATTTTGGAAACGAGACAATGTTTTTTACTTGTCTAAAATACTTCTTGATTTAAGAATATTTTGATAGTCACACTAGAAACAAGACAAGAATGTTTAGTAAGAAAAGCATTTTTTGCACTGTTTATAAAGGCCTAATAGGGCAAAGTATAGCCTGTCAATACCAAATACTGAAACCTCATTCAGAGGCTCTCTATAACAACACATCTTGTTTAAAGCAGCCTTCACACCTTCCTTCTGATCCAAATCTAGACAGCGCAATGTTAGACGCAGTTTTATATAGGCACTTTGTCGCCCTTGTGCTTCTTGCCTTCTCACCTTTTGTCTATTTTCACCATCTTATTCTCTCTTGTGTTTTCTCCACAGGGCACTTGAGAGAGAGAAGGCAGACGGTGGACCACAGTAAAAACACATGCCCTCTGCTGCTTGTTGCAGACTATCGCTTTTTCAGACACATGGGTCGCAAAGAGGAGAGCACCACAGTCAACTATCTGGTAAGAAAGACAATAAAGTTGAGCGACCTCGCTCATGAAACTTCAGCATATTGTTTTGCTTTCATTCATGTTTAAATAAAATGACAATGCAGTCTTTTTAGCTCCATGATTCCCTGTTGTCAAAGACGATATTTGAAGGCAATCTCTGCATTACTGCTGCCCATTTACAGACTTTTTTGATTAGTAGAAGGAATATATTAAATTAATTCAATTAAATAATTATAAATGAAGTAATTAAAAATTTTAATTGTAATTGAGTGTTAATAGCTGAATGGCTTCATGCTTTACACTGCAACATTGCTGGTTTGAGTCCTGGCTGGGCCAGTTGGTATTTCTGTGTGGAGTTTGCATGTTCTCCCCATGTTTGTGTGGGTTTCCTCTGGGTGCACTATAGGTGGATTGGGTAAACAAAATTGGCCGTAGTCTATGAGGATGATTGTGAGAGTGTATGGGTGTTTCCCAGTACTGGGTATTGGCTGGAAGCGCATCCGCTGCAAAAAAATATGCCAGAATAGTTGGCGGTTCATTCTGCTGTGGTGACCACTGAAAAATAGGGGAATAAGCAGAAGGAAACTTAATAAATAAATGAAAATAGCACCATTTAAAAATTACAAATGAAGTTTCAAGCGATTTTCTACCTATTAAATATTTTTATATTATATATTACTGTGTATGTTTTTTTCTAAAGAAATTGTTTTAAATTTATGCTTAATCCATCGTTAAAGCAGGAGTTTATATAAACATTATTGTGATAAAAAATGGCTGAAAATTATTTTGTAATGTTACAAAAGTTCTGCTTTTTTATACTTTCTAATTATCAAAGACTTCCATAAATGTATCAATAAATGTATCAACATCCCGACACAGAAACATTTTTTCCCCTCAGGCAATCCATCTCATGAACACTTGACTTGGTCACTACTTGCTATACACTTTTTATACACACATACACTCATTTAACACTTTACTTTACATGCCAATTTGCACATAACAGCTGCACATATACTGTTATATATAGTAATATGCCTGTACATACACTTGTCAATTTGTATATTTGCATTAAACACTTACTTCTATTTTTTAAATATATTTATTGTTTTTTGTCCTGTCTCTGTAATTCAATAAAGCTCTTTCTGATTCTGATTCTGAATATTATTAGCAATTTCTGTATCCAACATTTATAAGAATAAAAAATACTTTTGCATATTTTTCCACTGAACTTTAAAGTTACCAAACATGAAAGATTGTTAGTTGTTAGTTTTAGTTTATGTTCGATGAAAACTAAACATGTAATTGTGTGGAGATGACTTTGCCTTGTCTTAGAAAGAATTACCTATTTTTTTGAAAATTAAAAAAAACTAATTAATATATTTTGGTAGTCTATGACTTTTTGCAGAGTCTAGATGGTTACTCTTTTGTTGAATTGATGGACATTGAAAGTATATACTGTAGATTAGACAATTATGTTTTTGCTTTATTATTATTATTAATATTATTGTTATTATTATTCATTCATTCATTCATTTTCTTTTTGGCTTAGTCCCTTTATTAATCCGGGGTCGCCGCAGCGGAATGATCCACCAACTTATCCAGCATATTTTTTACACAGCGGATGCCCTTCCAGCCGCAACCCATCTTTGGGAAACATCCACACACACTCATTTACACTCATACACTACGGACAATTTAGCCTACCCAATTCACCTGTACCGCATGTCTTGGGGGAAACCGGAGCACCCGGAGGAAACCCACGCAACCCCGGGGAGAACATGCAAACTCCACACAGCCGAGGCTCGAACCAGCGACCTTCTTGCTGTGAGGCGAACGTGCTACCCACTAGGCCACCGTGGCGCCCCTATTGTTATCATTATTATTTAAATTTTTTATTTGTTTTTTCTTTCAAGGTGTATTAAATTATTTAGAGTTTATATATTATATTCTTGTTGTATTTTTTTGCTTAACTGAAAATGTAAACTGTTTTCAATTTGTATGACAATGTTTAAAATAAAAATATTTTTTTAATGGCAATATAACAACCACTACATAAGAGCCTATATATTGATTAAAATTTTGACAACTGGCATGAAAGTAATGTTAAATAGTTTCTGATGTCTAACAGATTTGCCTTTGATGTTTTCAGATTGAGCTGATTGACCGTGTGGATGACATTTACCGCAATACCTCTTGGGATGAGGAATACAAAGGTTATGGAGTTCAGATTCAGCAGGTGAGCGTCGTGGAGAACATGGTTAAAATAAGAGAAAAAAAAGTCAATAAAATGCTAGTTTGGAGCAGGCAACGTTCGTTTCTCTTTTTCAGATCATAATTAACATGACACCCACACAAGTAGAGGCCGGAGGTGCTCACTTTAACATGAAAGGCACTCCTGTGAAGGACAAAAATGTCTGGGATGTCAAGAAGCTTTTGGAGGTGAGAGAAGCTGAAGCTGTAGAAGCAAACAACTGAAACCTTTTCTTTTTTTTTTGTGCAATATAAGCGGAAATCATGAGAGTTGCAAGAGTATTAGTGTTTTTAGGGTATTTGAGTAGTATTTTTGGGTAAAATAAGGTTTATGGGTAACATAACAGGTTGAGGACTTAATTTAACCACTCTCTTCTATAAAGAACCTTGGTGTTATTCTGGAGTCAGATATTAGTTTCAGTAATCATGTCTAAATCAGCATTTTATCATCTCAAAAACACTGCAAGAATAAGATGCTTTGTTTCCTGTGAGGACTTGTCCATGCTTTTATCACCAGCAGGGTGGATTACTGTAATGGCCTTCTCACTGGCCTTACCAAAAAGACAGTCAGACAGTTGCAGCTCGGCCAGAATGCTGCTGCCAGGATTCTGACCAGAACCAGAGCACATCACACCTGTCCTCGGGTCTTTACACTGGTTGCACTCCCAGTTGCATTCAGAATAGATTTTAAAGTATTATTACTTGTCACTAAATCACTAAATGGCCTAGGACCACAATACATTACAGATATGCTCACTGAATACAAATTCCAAGAATTCAAAGCACGGTTGACACCCCCGTTGCTGGAATCAGCTTTCAGAAATGATCAGATGACCAGCTTTCAGTAATGATCAGATGTGCTCCAACATTCGACTCATTCACATCAAGACGTAAAACACATCTGTTTAGCTGTGCCTTTACTGAATGAGCACTGTGCTACATCCCACAGATTGCACTATTCTGTCTTTCTTTTCTCTTTCATTCTTTTAAAACCTGTTTTAACACCTTTGAATCTGTTTTGAACTGTTTTCATCTGTTTTTAATCATTTTATTCTTTGTTGTTTTTATTTTCTTATACTTGTTTCTTTTATTCCTGTTAATGAAAGCACTTTCAATTACCATTGCGTATGAAATGTGCTATACAAATAAACTTGGCTTGCCTAAAATTGTAAAATAAGTCATTTTTTTGTCTTTCCCTTCAGCAATTTAGCATTGACATCGCTGATAATGCGTCGCAGGTGTGTTTGGCTCATCTGTTCACCTATCAGGACTTTGATGAAGGCACACTGGGATTGGCTTATGTGGCTCCTTCCAAACCAGGCTTTCCTGGAGGTCTTTGTTCTGAGAGTGAGTGAAATTATCATTATATGAATAATTAAAGGTGGAGTAATATGTTCCTCATTCTTGGATGTTTTGTTTGTGTGTCTTTCTTAAGAGTGTCCTCCATCAGGAAATGACAATCGTGCAATTTATCTCAACACTGGACTGACCAGCACCAAAAATTATGGGAAAACCATTCTTACCAAGGCAAGTAGATGTTCAAACTAATTTACTTGTCATTGTCATTTAGTACAGGGGTGGTGGGGTTGGGGGGTCACCACCATCTTTCAAGACCGTTTGTACATAAACATAAATATTGTACATAAGCAACGCTGGTTTTTGGCTTTAAAGGGCAATGAGCAGTTGGTTTACAAAACGAGACCCAAACTGTGAGGAGATCCATGATTTTATAGTTTACAAAGTTAATATGCAAAGAAATAAACAGTCATTTTAATGTCCTGCTACATTTGTTATTCGTGATTTCATGTACAAACAACCACAATTTGTTATATCATCATAAAGATAATCGGTTTATATAAACATTATAGGGCGCCACAGTGGCCGAGTGGTTAGCACGTTCGCCTCACAGCAAGAAGGTCGCTGGTTCGATCCCGGCTGGGCCAGTTGGCATTTCTGTGTGAAGTTTGCATGTTCTCCCCGTGGTTGCGTGGGTTTCCTCCGGGTGCTCCGGTTTCCCCCACAGTCCAAAGACATGCGGTACAGGTGAATTGGGTAAGCTAAATTGTCCATAGTGTATGTGTGTGAATGAGAATGTATGGATGTGTTTCCCAGAGATGGGTTGTGGCTGGAAGGGCATCCGCTGCGTAAAACAAATGCTGGATAATTTGGCGGTTCAATCCGCTGTGGCGACCCCGGATTAATAAAGGGACTAAGCCGAAAAGAAAATGAATGAATGAATAAACATTATAAATGAGGAGGAATTCTCTCCTCCTAAATCCCTGGGTCTGAATGCAGACACAGTGGATAGCAGTGCAGTCTCTTACCCTGTCTATTTCAACCATTACACCTGCCGGTAATCTGGAGGATTTTAAACAAGTGCGAACACAGCAGCACGGATATAGGCGATGTGTCCGAATGGTAATGAACCATAGACTGTAACAAACTCAACTGATAAAAGACAAAGTCCGCCATTCCCAATTCTCGTAGCTCTCCCGACAACAGCTTTGCTGTATCGGGCCTGACAGCATAGCGGGTAAAAACATTCAACAAACCCTGTGGATCATGGAAACAAACCCATACGACCAGTGTCTCACCCATTGTGTCTCCCAGCTTGGCAGGTCTGCATCGCCTACAGTAAGTTTGTGCGCTCATAAATAATTAAGAAGCAGGGTCTTCTCATAGGATAAGAAAACTCCGCTATGAATAATAATGAGAAACCGGCGCGTCATCACTGCACTTGCAGTTTTGCGCTACTTCACTGATTTGGATCCCGCCCCAAAAATTATTTTAAACTTGGAAGATGAAATTAGCTGACAAAAGCACTAAATTATCCAGTTTTCCCTTCAATTAAAGCTAACAGGTGCTAACATTGTCTTAACTGATCCTCAACACACACAAATCTGTTAAAATCTTTAAAAAAAAGTACTCAGAGGTTTCTTGAACCCTTTAAAAAACAGTGGCAGGACCAGGGATATTGTAAAACATAAGTTAAGATATTAATATAATTAATAAAAAGTATGTAGACAATGACATACACAACTAATGTAATAGCAAAACACAACAAACTCTAAAAATAAACAAAAAAAACCCATCAAGTTAACTTGAAACTAATGAAAAACTGCAATAGTTACACTACAAATATAACACAACATATATGTAGCGAAAAAAAAACAGACCATTATTAAAATATAATTGGTTTAAATTTAGTTTTAAATAAAAAATGTAAAATTGCAAGAGTTTTGTATAATAGTAAAATAATCAAAGCAATTTAACAATTTAAACAATATAAACAAACAAATGAATGAATGCTCCATATATTTTACAGAATTTACCCTTGAGATATATAATAATAATAAAATGTCCAAAATGTGGTCTTGAAAGTGAGCCTGGAAGGTATATTGATTTAATTAAAGATTTTTTTGACCACAGGAAGCAGACTTGGTGACCACCCACGAGCTTGGCCACAATTTCGGCGCTGTTCATGACCCAGATGATGTGTCGTACTGCGCCCCCCGAGAGGACCAGGGAGGCAAATATGTGATGTACCCCATTGCGGTGAGCGGGGACCACTCCAACAATAAAGTACGTCCTTCGCTAATGTCCGTTCAGCAATTCAGATTGTCACTTGATCAGCCTGTAAGTGTTTTGTTTTTGCACTGGTCTGCAGTTATTTTCAAACTGCAGTAAGATGTCCATAGCAAAGAGACTGAGGGCCAAAGCTTCCACCTGCTTCAAGGAGAGGAACAGTAATGTGTGTGGAAACTCACGGGTGGAGGAAGGTGAAGAGTGTGATCCTGGACTGCTCTACCTCAACAGTGACCCCTGCTGCACAGCAAGCTGCAAACTGAGACCAGGCATACAGTGCAGGTACAGCGCCTCCATGTGGACTCATGATCAATGTGCAGATATGTTGAAGTTACAGAATGATCCCATCGCAGTGATGTTGCTTCAAAATGTATTCTTTAACCGGAAGAACGAATTTGCTCAAAACAATGCAAAAACAACCAGTTTAGTCAAATATATTTGTCCCAATAGTGTTTTTAACAACGTGGGACATATATATGACTGTCAACAACTCTAAAAATGTGTTTTGGTGTTTTGTGACCCTTTAAAGTATGGATGCCCGTTTCTGTTTATATACAATATATATGGTAGGGACTTGTTGTCATAATTTTGACTTTTTTTTCAAAATGCAAAAGGCAAAATGTAAACTTTTCATCTCATAATTATTACAAAAAATTATAAATAATATATTTTAGATGTATTTTTTTACCTCATAATTGTTACTGAAAGGGATAGTTCACCCCAAAATGATACTCATCCTCAGGTGGTTAAAAACCTTCATTGGTTTGGCTGTTCTGTTGGGTTTGGGTTAACAAAAATATCTTGAAGTAAACTGAAAACCTGTGACCCTTGACTCCCATTGTAGGAATGACAAATACTATGGAAGTCAATGGTTACAGTTTCATTTTCTTCAAAATAACTTTACCCAACAAAAAACTCATACAGGTTTGAAACATGTCAAATCAATGAATGATTACAGAATTTTCATTTTCATTTTTGTGATCACTTCAAATTCATACTTTTGAGTATAGGTATGGGCTAACCAATCATAAAAGTCATCCCTGTTATTTGATATATTTTTATACAATTTGTTCATTGAAACACAACTAAGTTGAATGGCTGTCAATTGCCCCTAAACCAATCAAAAAATAAAACTAGAAATTGTTTGTTTTTTCCTGTTTTTGATTGGTTGTATAGATCTCTAGAATGAAGAACATTTTGAATTTTCCAACCAAATTAATTATAGCTAGAAAACTTGAAATTAATATTGGGAAAAACAATCAAATTGACTAAAGAGATTCTGAATGTCCCAAAAAAAAAAATCAAAACCTATTTTTTGGCCAAAACGACGTAAATATTTCAATTTAGTAAATCATAATTGTAACTACGCCTGATTTAATTTTCTTACACACCAGAAATGGGCTTACAATAAAGTTTGTGTCTGTAAGTCTAGTCTTTTTTTGACATCAGTGACAGGAACAGCCCCTGCTGCAAAGACTGCAGGTTTGAGAAGCAGAGCAAGGTTTGTCAGGAGCCAATGGAGGCCACCTGCAAAGGGAGATCTAATTGTTCAGGTGAGGCAGCAGAACCTGATCATTATGTTTAGGGATGTTTAAAGGCTGTTATCTTATTTATCATGATCATTTTCATTATTATTTTGTTAGGCTTTAGTTGTTTTAAGTATTACTTTGTTACTTTGACTGATTTTAATTACTTGCCAAGTGAACAGAGTTTTAAGTATTTTTTAATTATTTTTCCATTTGCATTTAAATTTTATCTTAATATTTTAAAAAATCTATAATATTTGTAGGATTTTTGGTACAATAATATATTTTACCTCATTATGTAGATGAAAATAATTGATGTTTTTGATAAGAAATAGAAAATAATATATTCTTTAAATATTTAAAATGATTAAATGTATTAATCTGTATAAAATGTTTATTATTAAAATACATAATAATGATAATAATAATAATGATAATAATAATAATAACTATATAATAATTCAATTAACTTTTAATTCTTTATTCAAAAACAAACTAAGGTATTTTACTTTGTAAAAGTCAAATGTGGGTGTTATGTTGTTTTTTGTTATTATTATTTTATATTTGTTATATATATATATATATATATATATATATATATATATATATATTTTTTTTTGTTATCATAAATACAAATTTAAATTAAATAATGAAATACTTTCATAGTATATATTGAAGTTTCTTTGTTGATTTATGTTTATTAAATATAATAAAACACAGTTACTTGTTTTTCCCAATTTTGTTCTACCTAATTTTTTTATTACGTCTGGCAAATATTCTCAAATCACTAGCCATTGGCAGATTTAGCCACGAACTGAAAGTTGTTCCTGTGTTTGTGACAGGATACGGCAGTGAGTGTCCTCCTCCAGAGAATCTCCCCAATAAGACCATCTGTGTGGACAACGGCCGCTGTCTGAATGGAGAGTGTATCCCCTTCTGCGAGGCCGTCAAGAACCTGCAGTCCTGTGCCTGCAATGGTAAAGTCCCCTTCAGCTCATAATGTCTGCACTGTACATAAAAGTAGAGTTTTAAAGTCGACAAAGCCTGTTTCCCCTACTCTTTTTGTGCGTATTTCACCAGAGACGCACAACTCTTGTAAAGTTTGCTGCAAGGATAAAAATGGTGTTTGCACTCCGTATATTGGTGACAAGGGCAGCCCTCTCTTTCTGCGCAAAGGCAAACCTTGCACTGTGGGGTTTTGTGATGGTGCGGTGAGTGTCTGTAAAAGCCATTCTTAATTCACAAATCAATTACAGTAGTTTTCAAGACAGTTGAAGACAGTTTTGCATTCATTAAATCAAATATTTGTTCATATTCCTTGCAGGGCAAATGCATGAAACAGGTCCAGGATGTTATCGAGAGGCTGTGGGATTTCATTGAGAAGTTGGACATCAATACATTTGGTAAGCTGACTGTAAAGACGCTGATTTCATCTCACCCAAAAGCCAATGGAGATATGAGATGTGTGTTTGTGTGTGTGTTTTCAGGGAAGTTTCTGGCAGATAACATTGTCGGCTCAGTGGTGGTTTTCTCACTTCTCTTCTGGATTCCTCTCAGCATTCTGGTGCATTGTGTGGTGAGTTTTCACCATTGACATGGTTCACCTTAGTTTAATGTAGTAGCTAAACTAAACATTTAAATCAATGACTGACAAAAGCAAAACAAGAGAGTTGAATAAACAATCACTGTTACGTCCTTTTAGATGTTAATATTAACCTGAGGGTATTTGACAGAACATATAATAGTTTAGTGTGTGTATGACAAATGGATGGAGAAAGAAACAACTGAAAAACCAAATATCACTGCAATGATTTATTGCCCATACATCCAGTGAAAGAAAAATATTTACAATAAGAATAATTTACCTGTTGGAGAGGAGGTAGATAGAGGTGCTTAAATCAAAGAAATAAATAAAACAAAACACACTAACTCTATTAAACAACTAAATTAAATATCAAAAACAAAAGCGTAAAAAGAAACATCTTCAACGTACCAAACGTCTTAACTAAACATAAAAACCATACACAAAACAGCACACTCTCCTGAACCTAATGGAAATAATACAAAAAAGGATTCTGAGTGTTTGTATATGTATATCGCGTGACTTGCTCACTCGTACACCCTCTCCGAGGAATCACTCCAAAAGCATCAGTTAACTGGACAAGTTCCTAGCAAACACATTGCAATTTCAAATCTCAAAAGACTTTAGACAAGAGCATTAAAATCACAAGCAAAGGAAAACACACTTTCTCAGACTAGTCCTCGCAGACTGTCCTCATCGAGACCCACAGAAAGAGCGAGATAGATAGAGAGGTCGCCATTGCAGTTTGGGCTCTGCTTTTAAACGCTACCCCGACCATCAAAAGGTAGCGCGAACCCAGCATCAGCAGCCAACGTCATCAGCACGACATGCGGATCCTCCAATGCCGTTCATACCTGTAACACACACGTAAATCTACACACCCACATACAAACAAACGCACACACATGATCTGCAGGTGAATGTAACAATTACACACAAAAACAACAGTGTTAACGAGGAACAAAAACAAAAGAGTATGATATAATCACAGAAGAATCCAGAACAGAAAATGTAATAAACCAATTTTATCAATCAATTTTGTCTAAGAGCAAACAAAGTTTTATTAATAACAGACAAGACAGAATTTAGATACCAAGAGCAAAACAAAAAATAAAATGCTCACATTCACATCAATTCAATTCAATTTGCCTTTATTTGTATAGCGCTTTAACAATTGAGATTGTGTCAAAGCAGCTTCACATTATAGGGTTATAGTTATAGTAAACTGAAACTGTGTCAGTCCAGTTGTCAGTGTTGAAGTTCAGTTTAGTTCAGTTCAGTGTGGTTTAATATTCACTACTGAGAGTCCAGACACTCAAGAGCAAATCCATCGATGCGCAGCTCTACAGGTCCCGAACCATGCAAGCTAGTGGCGACAGTGGCGAGGAAAAAACTTCACCAATTGGCGAAAGTGAAGAATTAAAAAAAAAAAAAAAAACTCGAGAGAAACCAGACTCAGTTGGGTACAACCTTTTCTCCTATGGCCAAACGTCTTGTGCAGAGCTGCATTGGAATTCTCATTCATGTTATTCAGGTTCGTCTAATGACACAATTCAATTTTACATGCTTATATGCAAAATTTGTAGAAAACAAAGACATGAATGAGAGAATAAGCAACAAACCGGTCCCAGTATAGACTTGGGGCCAAGGAGAAAATATGTGGTTTTGCTTTATTATGATAAGACAGAATTTAGACATGAAACACAGTTAGAGAGAAAATTTTATGAGCCGGGACTTGAACTCAGGATGTCCAAAGCACATTGGCATGTCGGCACATTGCCCACTAAGCTATTGGCTCCTACAGAAGAAAAAGTAATTTTATTTGACTAAATTCTGATCTCTTTTTATCTTTAGGATAAGAAACTTGATCAGCAGTATGAGCTGAGCACAAAGCCACTCTTCTACCCCAGCGTAAGTACCAATCAGATCAAAGCTACTTTTCTTTCAACAACACAAACCATAACAAACGCCTGATTGTGTTTATGCGTCACCCTAGAACGCCGAGCTGCTGAGCAGTCTAGAATCAGCCTCTGTGCGGATCTTCAAACCTCCGTCATCTGCGGGCTCCTCAGTGGTGCCACGCTTTCATGCGTCTGGACCTCTGCAGACCAGCACTCCACCTGTCTCCATCTCTCAAGTGGCTCCAGCCCCAATCCAAACCCCAACCCCGTGTCCTCTCCCAAACATAGAGCCTCAACGCATGGCCACCATCAAGGAAGACCCCAGCTATGATTCCCACCTGGATCAAGCCCTAGGAGAGGACTTTCCTACCTCCGGCTCAGTGTCACGGTCGTTTGATGATCTCACAGAGAACCGAGAGAACGCCATGTCCTTCAGGGTAAACCGGCATCCACAGAGCAAAAGCAAGGAGACTGAATGCTGAAGCACTAAGTATGATTTTATCTTGAAATGTACACACACAGTTAAACACACAAGGCTGCGTCAGAAATCACCTACTCGAGTATGTACTACATTTGAATTTGAATTTGCTACATGACCGTTAAAAAAGTAGTGTGTATGTGAGCAGTACTAGATCCACCATTAGTCATTATCATGTGACCTACCTGTGTCAGTTGCGTCGCTTCACTCCCTTTCATTAATTATCTCTCATTGCATTATGGGATAGTGTAATGTCCATTGGATGCAAACTTCAGAATCCCGCCGAAAGTAGTAGGTCATCTGGGTTATCTGCACATACAGTTTTTTGAATACTATGTACATAATACTATGAATACTTCGGACATAGTGCTCGGCTCGCTTACTGTTTTTAATATACTATATAGTAGGGATATCAGATGCAGCAACAGCCTTTTAAGTATACTCTATTTTGGCCCGTGCACACTATAAAAATTCATATTTGTCCAATCTCTGTTCTTTTTCCTTTCGAAAGTTATGAGTTAAATATGTCTTTGGACACGATTAAAGGATTAGTTCACTTCTAGACTGAAAACTTCCAGCCTCTTGTCATCCAAGATGTTAATCTTCAGATGAAAAGAAACGTTTTTTGAGGAAAATATTCCAGATTTTGTCTACAGTCCACAAAAGCTTGCATCTCAGAACTAGTCCAAGACGAGCTTTTCTGGTTAAATAAAAGGAATGTTAAATTACTACATTTCATTCTGTTAAGAAAATGATGGCTCGTTTGGTTAGATAAGACACTTATTCCTTGTCTGAGACCAGGGGCACCTGCAGGATTTCATTCAAAGGTACGCACATATCCAGCACCACCCCGCACAATCGTTCCTAAAATAGTTTAAAACAGGGATTCCCAAGCTTTTGGGAAGTTGCCAGTTACTCATGATCACCAATATCCTCTGAGGTGGTTATAAATATATAGACCTTACACACCAGCGTAAACATACCAATAGGCCCAAGTCTATTCATCATTTAATTTCGAAGAACGCCACTCGGAGACTATCCTCCATGTTCAGTTGTGGCCTGTGTTTATTTTTAATTTATGTGTGTGTCGTAAAGGTGTCCAACAGTTTAACCTGGTGCCTTAAAATCAATGTGCTGTGTCTTTAATACAACGTAATCACCGCTGGGGTCACACAAAAATGAAAGGCTGATGGCTTTTTATTTGCATGTTGTTTTTTTAATGCAACTAGCAACTACTGTTTTTTTTCTTCTGTAGGTTATGCATAAAATATGGTAATTCTGAATACAATTAATTTGTTTTTTGGAAATCGCCAAGCAAACCCTCGGGGGGTCCCGACCCCCACTTTGGGAACCACTGGTTTAAAACACCTCGAATGGTACAGTGGTAGTTCCATGCAAGGAGGCTGCACAACTGGATCAGAATTGTCCGATGAATGAGACAGGGGCTGGGCCTGGAGTTCCCCTGGCTTAGGTGCTGATGAGACTGCGGTCTCCACTCTAAGTGGGGAAGCAATAGGTTATTTGTCTCGTTAGTTTTAGACCTTTTGGCAAATGTCTCAATTAAGTTGATCTGTTTTAAAGAAAGTTTACTCATTTTAAACCTTGTTTTAAACAATAGCTATCTGAATTGTAATGTTTAGTGTGCGTAAAACCCACCAGCTAAACTAAAGCCAATAGATTTCTTTACCCATCTCCCACCATACAAGTACATACACACTTTAAAACACACAAACGCACACCTTTATTTATTGTCATTCTTTCTTGCTTTGTCAATATATTATAGTTTATACTGTTTAATAATCAATTTAAACTAATTATTAAATTAAAAAGCTGCATTAATTCGCGCCCTCTCATGATAGGTACTCACAATGCGTACGGCTGCAGGCGCCACTGTCTGAGACTGTGTAGAGCCCTTTATAGCTGCACTGAAACTGCACTTCATACCATACGAGACCACTATATAAAGACAATTCTTGTTTACCTCAAAAAACGTTACTTCTTTATGACTGAAGCAACTAAGGCATAAGGAGTTTGGATGACAAGGAAGTGAACAAAACTATCAGGACAATTTTATTCTGGAAGTGAAATAATCCTTAACAAAAGTTATATTTTTAATCCCCTTACACATGCACTTGTCAACACAGGCTTCTGTTGTTTTTGGTCTTTTTAGTAGTTTTGGTGTTTTTGTTTGTATGTTGTTGTTGTTTCTGACTGAAACAATGGTCTGTTTTTGTGTTGACACCTTGTGGTCAAACGAAGTAGTGCGCAAATAATTCAAAGCACGTGTGAGATGAGAACTCGATATTTGCTTCATGTGCACTGCCCTCACACCCCAACATATGCACATAAACAGAGCATACTGTAGGCTTTAGAGAGTGATTTTCTAAAAAGGAATTACATTAATTAGGAATGTGAACAACATGATAAAGGGAATATGATCGGGACTGCTCAAAGTTGAGCAGAACAAGCATTACACATTAAAGTGTACGTTTACAGCTCCAGTGTTGAAATAACCAGAATGCAGTATGATTACATGGGTCATTCACAAAAAAGGGCAACTCTGTACATTTATTCACCACATTGTCATTCTATATCAATATCCTTCTTTGTTGAGTATAATTCTCAACTATAAATAAATATTTTTCCCAGAGATGGGTTGTGGCTGGAAGGGCATCCGCTGCGTAAAAATATGCTGGATAAGTTGGCGGTTGATTCCGCTGTGGCGACCCCGGATTAATAAAGGGACTAAGCCGACAAGAAAATGAATGAATGAAATAAATATTTCTCAAAACTATAAATAAGGGCTGGAGCTTTCAAGTATGGAAAAGCACAACTGAATTATCTTAAAGCGGACTCATTTGACAGTATTGACAATAAGCAAAATATTCAATTTACAAGCTTTACAGTGGGCCTTGGTGAAGAACAGACCTACTCTGAATAAAATCTATTTTCAGAATTTCTTTGTTTTAACCTGTTAGCATTTCCCCAGAGCTGAGTTGTGGCTAAAAAAAGGCATCCGCGGCATAAAACTGATGCCGGACTAATTGGTGGTTCATTCGACCCCTGATGAATAAGGGACTAAGCCGAAGGAAAATAAATGAATGAACCCGTTAGCATTTCAGTCTACTGCCCATGGTATTAAATGGTGTCATTAGTTACAGGAATTCAGGATTACTAAGGGGTTAACTTTGTATTATTTATTCAAAAGGTCATAACTTGACTTTCCAGTCAAACAACAGTGTTTTCTCTACTGGAATAAGCGATGTTTCTCCAATCATTTAGTCTGCTCGTATTGCTAGCTTGCATTTTAGATCTACCTCCATCCAATGAACTGATAGATGGAACCTTATCTCTACATTTTTCTCTGTAATCCTTACAAGAGTTCACACTTAGCTGATGACTGATTATAAAGCTTGTTTGGCATGCTGTCCTAGGAGAGAGCCCTGAGCTCATAAGGTCCTCGAGCCCGTTTATAAGGCGAGAGGGGAGTTTGAGCTCAGAGAGATCTCGAGAACTCCCCTGCTGTAGTAGCTAATGAACAGATCGTGATTCCTCTTATGAGATAACTACTTACTAGGAGCATGTCTATGGAGCCGGTTTGGATTAGTCAATTAACTTAAGTTGCATGTTTTTGGAGGGTGGGAGGAAACCGGGGAACCTGGGGAAAACCTACGTGAGCACAAGGAGAACATGTAAACTCCGCACAGAAACATCAGTTGCTTTGGTAAGGGCTCGAACCAGTGACATTCTTGCTGTGAGGCAACAGTGCTAACCACTGGGCCACCATACCACCCATCTAGGAAAGGAGGAGGAGTAGGGGTGGAAGGGAAGATTCTTCAGCCTCGTTTACACTAGTGCGTTTTCGTTTTAAAACGCATAAGTTTTGCTACGGTTACGCCATCCGTCCACACTACGGCGGAGTTTTCGAGGCGCGAAAACGGAGCGTTTTGGAAACGCTGGAGAGGCCGTTTTCATTCTGAAACGCTGTCACTCCGTCTCAGTGTGGATGTGGGAAAACGGAGACCTTTGAAAACGGAGGTGTGGCTGCTGAGATTTGCTACGAGATTGAGGCTTTGGGTCATTGCGTAACCTTTCCTTATTCGTCAAGCGCACATGGCTATAACGTCACCGGCAGACGGCAGACCAGCCTTCACTGTAAACACTGTAGTTTCGATAGCCATGGATGTTTTATATTCATTTGTTACTTTAAGTAACAACTCAACCTTGTCGTCTGTTCTCAAAAAGACCTCTCTCGCTTTCTTTGCCATCGCGTTCATCGTTCAACCAGCGTTTGTTGACTAACAATAACCAAATGCCGAGCGAGACGCATGCTTCCTGTTTATACTTGAACGCGCATGCCCAGAGTGCGCAAATGGTCACGTGATGTACATTTTTGGTGGCGTAGTGTGGACGGAGATCTGTTGAGAGACGCTTTGGTGAAACACTAGTGTGGACGCGGATCGTTTTAATGCTAAAACGCCGTTTTAAAACTAAAACGCAGTAGTGTAAACGGGGCCTTCAAAACGAAGATGGCTGTGATATGGAACTTTGTGGCTTAGGAATCGTCTGATTGGTGAATCATAAATTGAATAATGCGGCACCAGCTGCAAGCAATCATAAGCACGTGATCCTCTCAAAATTAGTTTATAAATAAACTTCACTTATCAGGCAAAGAACCTTACATATATATGGACTGATTCATGAACACATTTATTCTGCTTTTGTGAGCAATGTGAAATGACTCATAATCATAATCCAACTTTATTTTGGTCTGTTCTTCCACAAAACTGGCATAAAACTACATTATGGTGCGAAGGGATAGATCATACAGGTTTGGAAAAGACTTTAGGGTGAATAAATGAGGACAGTGTTTATTTTTGGGTGAACTGTCTTATTAAGAGCGCTGGACCTTTATAAAGCAACGGGAAGCACAAATCATTCAGCGACTTCGCAATACATGGGAATTCATTGTTGCTAATTCTGTTTGGATTATGCAACACACACAAACATTCAGTCCATGCTGTATCACCGCAGCCATATTTACACAGGACCAGCTTCATTTTTAAAGCTAAAACAAAAAAAAGCTTCCCAATATTGCAATGTTTACAGGCCTGTTTTTGTCAAAGGGATTGAGCAAAGGCTAACAAATCTTAAGACCTGTTAAATAAGAATATACGTGCTATAATTAGTTATTTAACGTAATTGTTCTCGGACACTCACCAGCAAATTATGAGAACAAACTTGTTTTTATAGTTAGTTATTTGCAAAGGACAATCTGTGTTTTTGATATTTTCAGATATTTCTCTGCTTTAATTTGGGCTTTACTTGAATGTAACCTGTTTCATTAGTTTTTAAGATAGTAACTAGTAAAAAAAGACAGACAATCAGTTCTTTCTTTCTGGGTTGTTATACTTGCAACTCAATGTTTGTGACTGTATTCAAGAAAACACATCTTGAAGCTGCTCTGATAAGAATGTACTGAACACAGCTCTGAGATCAGAATTAAAAGTGCCTTGTATTTGTTTTTTTGTTTGTTTTGTGAGGTTCTTTTTTACTTTGTGTTTTGTAATATCTCCAAGAAAGTGATAAATTGTCATTTATATGTGGTTAAACAGTCAGTGAATCTTGTTCATCAGTGTAACTATTGCGAATGTATTGGTGTTAATCTTGCAGAATACCAGCCATAGGCCTACTAGTGTCATTTCTATGTAATAGATTACATGTCCCAACCCTGTAACCATGTTAAATGTTTATTCTCCGGTGTCAAATCCTGTGAAATCTGTTCTGATGTTAAGAAATGTGCCCGTAATACTCGACTGCATGGATTTCCCAAAGAGATGTGACGAGGCAGGAGAGAAAGTATTGAATGTTAGGACTGTATCAGTGTGTTATTTGTATAACTTGTTTTTGGTTTGGTATATTTTCCAAGCTTTAATTTTTAAATAAAATGTCGCCTTAAATTCACTTTGAAATCTGTTACTTTTTTCATGAAATATTACAATGTTTGTTATAAATTATGTAACTAATGTAAACGTAACCTATGCAAACATTTCCATTTCTTCTTTTTTGTTGGCTGCCATGAGGGAAGGCCACTATAGATTCACTACAATGAACCAAATCTTTTTATTTTCGTTTTTGGAGCAACTGCTGTTTCACTCATTTACACTTCACACACAAAAAAGGAAGAAAAAAAAACAACTTAAATTCAATCGCTTTTCCAATTTAAGTGACTTGAGGGCGCCACGGTGGCGTAGTGAGTAGCACGTTCGCCTCACAGCAAGAAGGTTGCTGGTTCGATCCCCGGCTGGGCCAGTTGGCATTTCTGTGTGGAGTTTGCATGTTCTCCCCGTGGTTGCGTGGGTTTCCCCCCCAGTCCAAAGATATGCGGTACAGGTGAATTGGGTAAGCTAAATTGTCCATGGTGTATGTGTGTGAATGAGAATGTATGGATATTTCCCAGAGATGGGTTGTGGCTGGAAGGGCATCTGCTGCGTAAAACAAATGCTGGATAAGTTTGCGGTTCATTCTGCTGTGGCGACCCCAGATTAATAAAGGGACTAAGCTGGAAAGAAAATGAATGAATGAATGAACTTAAGTGACTTGTTGTAATGAATGTATTGAAATTATATTGAAGCACCCTATGAGTGACAAAAATGATAATTTTCTAATTTTGGGGGATTTTTGTCGTTAACACTAAATTATATTTTGCTCATTATGTTTGTTGGCTGGTTTAGGATACAGTAAGATTGATAAATCATTCATCTCGTTAAACGATTCCTTCATATTGGCGGGCTCTACCTTCTGCAGACTTCAGCTCCAGGTCTTATCAAGCACATCCAACTAGGGTCTGAAGGAGCGCTTGGTAGGCTAATTAAAAACAGCTGCGTTTGAACAACATGGTAACCTACGTCGTAAAAACATTTTAACGACAACGCTTAAGAAAAAAAGACGTTGATGTCTCAATTAAAAAAATGTTTATAATAAACGAAATAATAAACCTGTCGACCGGATGTGGACAGTCGACGACGCCGAGTTTCATTTTCACCACACGGTGACGATAAGACCATCTTTATGTTTTTGGCGCGTTTTTAACTCGCTGATTTTTAAGAGTATGGTTTAGATCAGTCCAGTCAGTACAATTATAGGTTAGTAATTTTTTTTTGTCTTTCTTTATCTTTATGTTCCCTCTGTATCAGACAGCAGTAATGGACATCTAATACTGTAAAATCTTGATCAGAAATGCTAACCCATTCTTAACAAGTAAATACACTAGATAAATAAAATTCCAACTATATTGTGATTTTTAAAAAGTTGTGATATTTTCCAAGCCATAGATCACATCTGAACTTCAAAGACCTCATTTATTAAACCAAATGCATTGATTTCAAACAAATACAACTTAAAGGAATAAAGACAACATTTCAAATAGTCACTGTTTAGGCTGTTGTATAACTGACAGACCTGGGAAAAAAGACAAGCATCAACATACACCTTAAACTGTTTTCCTTTTTTTTTATTATTATTACACTGTCATTTGAAGTGCTTTGTCTGGTCCAACTTCTGGTGTCCTCAATCTGGTTTAATAGTTCAAGTCAAAAGACTCTGATATCAACAGTTCTGGGGGGGAGGGGGGAAATTAAGAGTTTGAGACACAGCAGACGTCATCTCACAACACCGGGTTCATGGCTTCATACAGCCTCTGTACTGCAAGCTCCACCATTTCTCTGAGAGAATCATCTTCAGAATTGGGCTCTTCGTACTCCACTGTCTAAAAACAAAAGCATGAGAATTAGAAGGCTTCCCATTTTTGTGAAACCCCAAGATGTACACTTGATAGTGCTTACTCTTGTTTCCAGGTCGATGAAGGCCGTCTTTTCATCAACATTCACGGCGAGACAGTTCTTGTCTTTAAAGTCGACACACTCCTCTCCAAACATGTCTCTGCAAATTGTGGCAGAAAAAGAATTTAGTTGATCATAAACATTGTTGACGGAGAGCAGAGATTGCTGTGAGGCCGAACTTACTGGAACATTTTCAGTAGTCTGTTCTGGAAAACATTTACATCCACCTTCTTCTCTTGGGGCTGAACAGCTAAATGAGACAAGATTAAGAGGAAAACAGAAACATTGGTGTGAACAGGACATCTATTAGCAATATTTTAACACAATGAGAAATAATTATAAAGAAAAAGAAGAGAAAGATGGAAGGAGTGGAGAGACTAATAATAACTGAAAAACTGAGGCAAGCACTCTTTCACCCCTCCATACACCCCCACACTCTCCTCATAACTTACACTCCCCATAAACACTGCATTATTTATTTATTATTGAATATTTGCACAATTAAAATTGCTCATATTCAAATCGCACAACATCATCTGGAATTGTACATCAACTGCACATGTACATTTGTAATTATGTTCACATCTATCTGCACACCTCTGATTACTAATAGCAACCTGTACATATATTCATCTATTGTAAATCTCTGTTCATAGATAATTCAACCAAAATGTTCATAGTACATCCATCTGTAAATACCACCATAGTTTTTCTATAATTGCACTTTATAACTTATACCTATATCCTACATTTGCTGCTATTGCACTCCTGGTTAGTCCTAAAATGCATTTTGTTGTCTTGTACATGTACATGTGTAATGACAATAAAGTTGAATCTAATCTAATCTAATCCAAACAAGGAAACAGAAAAGAAGAAAAAAAATAAGATTTATGAGACATGAAGAAAAAAAAGTCATTAGTAGGCAATGAAGGAAGTGGGGAAAAAGGATTAAAGGGGAATGGAAGAAATAAAAGGAGTGAAATGCAAATAAGAAAATTAAAGAAAGTTAGAGAAAGGAAACAAAGAAAAGCAAGCAAGGAAGGAGGGAAAATACATGGAAAAGGTCAACAAAGAAGAGATAAAAAGAAAAAAGGAAGGAAATTTAAAGGAAGTAGCAAAGTAATTGACAAAAAAGGAAGCAAAATAAGTTAATGTAAACAAAAAATAATTAACATCAGTACCAGAGTAAAGGAAGAAACAAACAGAAAAAGAGAACAATAAAGGAAGGGAGAATAATGAAAATAGACAGAAAGCGGGAAAAAAGATAAGACTAATAAAAGATAAAGGAAGAAATAAGCAAACATATTAAATAAAGTATTTCACTTGTGCTTTTAAACCGGTGTAAATATTCACCTTTCTGAGCTTTGGGGTTTGACTGCACTTCCAGAACCACTGTGGTGACGGCATCAGCGTACATGTCATTCAGAGGATTGGCAAACCACTGGAAGAAGAAAACACACACACACGTCAGTTCAGCTGCTGTAGTTACATCCGGCGTATGAATGACCGGTGAGTCTCTTCACCTCCAACACCACCAAGTTGTTCTCATGGATCACTGTGATGCTGTTGAAGACTTTAACTGTGCTCTTCTCTGACATTTCAATCTCTTCTACATCACCTGCAACACATCCAGAGAACATGACAAACACAACACAATGAACACCCCTTATACAACACAACAGACACAGAGGTATACACACCTGTCAGGTGACGTAACTGACTCAAAAGCAAGGGAAAAGGGCCAGTGAAGGGAATGGCTTGAGTCTGTTTCACCGTGCTCATGGCAAGATCCGTGTAATCTGTGATATTAAAAAAGCAGCTATGAGAAGCAAACACACACCATTGGTGAGCGTACGAAACAAACAATGTTACTCGCCAGTTGACTGGTAACTTCCTACAAATTCAAATACAGAAATGGTTTCGTGTGGTTATCAGGTCTCATGGCCTTTTTTGTAATTACAGCAAACGTTAGATAAATGTTAGAGTTAACATCTTTGGAAAAACTAAACCATCATGAACATCAGCTTACTAGAGAGGTCAGAAGGAGAGAGGATGTGGTAACTGAAGTTCTTTTTCACCAGAATCCCAGAGACCCTCTGACCCTGCGAACACTTCTTATCCGCAAGAGAGCCCATCACCTTGCAAGACAAAAAAGATAAAAATCATTAGACTGATGCATTAATTCATGGTTAAGTGAATTGACTAAGTTTAAAGTGGTAGTTCACTCTAGAAATGTAAATAATACCATGATTTACTCAAAGCAACCAAAAAGTATATGACTTTCTTCTTCAAGTTGAATCCAAAGTTATTTTAAAAATTATATTAGGCTTTTCCAGATTTACAAAGGAAAGAGAATACATCTTTAATAAAATAATGGCCTCATATGGCCCTGGGAGGTAAATAAAGGTCTTTTGTTTATAAACCATTTTGTGTAAATTCCAGCAAGTGAATTAGTGTTATCAGCTGGACAGGACTGCATGTTATTTCCTCACTTTGGTTCTGTGTTTGTTTCAACTGCATGGGCAATTTACTCAAAAGATATAAGAAAAAATCTAAATATTATTTTTTAAAAGTATATATACTTTTAATGTGATATTTTAATGTTATATTAATTTAATATTTATGTAATATGAAATATACTTTCAAAATAACTAGATTTTCCTGAAGGAGTAAAGCCATCTACATCTAGGATGCTTTGAGGGTGAATAAATCATAATAATTGTAATATACTTGGGTGAACTAAAATGCCCCTATTATGCCGTTTTAAAAGTTCATATTATCTTCAGTAGCGTCCTATAGTAGGATACATCTGTCCAAGATCAAAAAATATCTCTCATAATATACATTTAACATTAACCCATCTTACTCTATAAAATGACTTATTTAAGAACTATAGGGGTTTAAAACATTTGCTCAAGCCACAGTACACAAAAATAAATTATGCATTATGTAAAATTGTTATATACCTATGTAGATCAGTTACAGAAGTTACAATGTAAATGTCAACAACTTGTTTCTGCATTTCAGAATCAATTCTTTTAGGAGACTGACAGGAGTGAGAAAGAAAGTTAAAAAAAGGAAACAAACAAACAATGCCATAATTTAGTGAGTAAGTTGTTCACTTGTGAGATCAAAAACAAATCTTTAGTATAAAGCAGGCTACAACACTGACTTATTAAACCAAATGGAAAAAAACCCCGAAACATGGTAGCAATTGTGTGGATGAACCAGATTAACCATTTTACTTGGCAGCAGAGTTTGTAGTTAAACATTTAAAAGCTTCACATCAAGCCAAACCAAATCATTCAACCTTGGTAAAATCACTGTAGCGCACAATCTCTGCTGGCTTAGATAATGAAAGAGACACCACTACAATACATGTTTCTAAATGTGCATTTAATACAGACGCTAAACCTAGGTAGGCATGGACAAGCAACAGCTGCAGTCTCACCTTGGCCAGTTTCTCTCCTCTGAAGTTGAGTGTGACAGCCTCAGTGTTTCGAGGATTGTGCACTTCGATGTGAACCTCATCATTGTCCTCATACTCTCTGATCAGCGCAGCTTTCAATCGAGCCATTTCATTCTGCTCTCCATGAACCAAAATCTGAAAACAACAACAACAACATGACACCTGATCCAGAACCTGATGACCATCTCATGACATCATCATCATCACTGACCACATGAGGAGGCTTCAGAGCTCGGATGAACTCGCTGGTCTGCTGGTAGTCTGTATGAGCAGAGAATGAGATGTAATCCACAGACATCTTCAGCGGAAGCTTCTGTCCAGACATGGTGGTGATTTCCTCTGGCTCAGACATGATATGCTGTATACAAAACAGTGAGGGTGAGATCAGGACAGCTCAGTCATGTTCAAAAAGGTGGTGCAAAACTCTGAGGACATGCTTTGGTGAAGATTGAGAAGATTCACCTTGGCGAGTGTTCCTTCCACACAGTAACCTGCTATGATGACACCGTTCCTCTTGTCGGTGCACCAGCTCTCAAAAAGCTCTCTGGAGAGGCCGCTCTGCATCATACCTGGAGATGCCATCACTACACTTGGGCCGATGTCATCAAAATGGTCCATGCTCTGGAGGAGAAGGCACATGTTTAATGAAAAAAAAATGTATGAATATTTTCTATTAAACAAGTCTTGTTATTGTTAGCTGATACTGATTAAAACAAATGTAAATTTTTTGCTTAAGTACTAAAATGTAATTTTATAACATAATAATAATAATAATAAAATATAACTGCAAAATAAAAATAAATCAATATTTAAATCAATATTACAAAAGTTACAAATTTCTAATAGGTTTAAATCTAAAATTCTGACAATATAAAGATGTATTTAAAAGTAAACAAACTTTAAAATATTAACAAAATTATGCATACATCTCAAATGTTGCCTGACATAAACTAGCTGAAATAATAAGTTAAAATATTTAAATTACAAAAAAAAAAAAAAAAACATAAAATACAATGAGAAATTACAGTTATTAATAAATAAATAGGGCGCCACGGTGGCCGAGTGGTTAGCACGTTCGCCTCACAGCAAGAAGGTCGCTGGTTCGATCCCCGGCTGGGCCAGTTGGCATTTCTGTGTGGAGTTTGCATGTTCTCCCCGTGGTCGCGTGGGTTTCCTCCGGGTGCTCCGGTTTCCCCCACAGTCCAAAGACATGCGGTACAGGTGAATTGGGTAAGCTAAATTGTCCATAGTGTATGTGTGTGAATGTGTATGTATGGATGTGTTTCCCAGAGATGGGTTGTGGCTGGAAGGGCATCCGCTGCGTAAAACAAATGCCGGATAAGTTGGCGGTTCATTCCGCTGTGGCGACCCCGGATTAATAAAGGGACTAAGCCGAAAAGAAAATGAATGAATGAATAAATAAATACAAATAAAATATGCACCCGGACAAACATTTACGCTCAATTTCTGCATGTTTTTAGATTTTGGCAAAAACCCACACAGTGGAGAACATGCAATGTATTATATCTATTATAATTAAGATTTTTGATTTACTGAACATATCGACATCAGTTCCAGAAAGTCTATTGACAAACTTTGAAGACGCTCACCTTGAGATTGCTGATATGCTTAAAGACGAAGGGGTTATTAATATTGATGGCCTTTCGAATCTTGTCATTCATGGCGTTCACATAGGTCTGATACACAGCCATGCACTTCTTAGCCAGAGACGAAGCATAGTAGATAGGAATGTCATGGAGTTCAGGATGATTTTGCCAGTATTCATCTGAAATGGAGGACAAGCGGAATATTAGATGACTCTAATGACGCCTTGTTGATGAATTGACTGTGGGTCTAAGCTGCTTGACTTCACCTAGAATAAGCAGCAGCTCCTGGGCTCGACCCAAAGCAAACACAGGGATGAGGCAGCGGCCCTCACGGTTCACTATATCATGGACTGTGTTACAGAAACGAGCCTCTCTCTCCTCTCGCTTCTCATGGATGTGTGTGCCATATGTGGACTCCTACATGCACAAGAGAGATGAGTGAAAAAACTGTTCACTTATATTCAAAGGTAATCATATTTCTAGAATTGTAGTACATACGGTAATGAGAATGTCTGGTTTGACGCTGGGAATCTCAGCAGCCATGAGATGTCGATCTTCTTGACGCGAGAAATCACCGGTGTACAGCAGCTAAAAAAAATGATCAATGTGATCATTATTCATAAAAGTGAGTGTAAAAGCCGATTTATATTTCTGTGTCAAGTGCACATGGTAGGTCCAGTGTCACATACGTATCCTGGTGCAAACCTCTCAAAAAAATTTAACAACACTTCCCGAAGCTCTGTGATTGGCTGGCTTGGTTGTGGAGATAAGTGTGGGTGGAGCCAAGAGACGTGGAGTGAAGCAAGTGTTTAACAAGTGTTGAGATTTACTGAGAAGGCTCCAAATAAATACTTTTGTTTTGTGTTTACATTATGATTAAAGTTAGCTTTACGATTTTGTAAAAGAATGATATTGCAATATATATTTTCAGAAATATATATTGCAGTATGAACACAATTTTACGGAAGTCCTAATAGGCTATGCATTAAAATATTTTTTCTCTCTTGTTATTTCGTGATCTCGACATAACTCGTTTTCTCGTGATCTCGACATAACAAAAAGTTCTGCTTATTCTGACTTCCATAAGCAAACGCCTAAGAAACATCATGGACGAACGCATTCGCTTTTATTTTGACCAGGGACTGAGTCAAACAGAGATAGTTCAGTGATTGACAATTTCTATATCAGTGTTCGACACTTGAGAAGGAGGCTTTCGGCTCTCCACCTTTATCGTCGAAGATAGCGACCCTGAAAGTACAGTTTAATTGGCAGTCAGCTTGAAGGACCGGGACGTCTGCACGGTTATAGAATGATGCTAGAAAGGTGCCGTTTAAATGGTTTGCGGCTGACTAGAAAAGTGGTAAGAGATGAGCAGTTAAGTTTGAGAATAAGCATACCTTTTTGTTGTATCGAGATCACGAGAAAATAAAGTTGTGATCACGACATAACAACTTTTTGTTATGTCGAGATCACGAGAAAACGAGTTGTTATGTCAAGATCATGAGATAATTAAGTCGTGATCAAGTTATAACAAGAGAGAAAAAATATTTTAATGCATGGCCTCTTAGGACTACCGTACAATTTCAACTGATGAATTAAATAGGTCTACTTGGAAACTATTTATATTTTAATTTTGATTGAGATGATTTTGTAGGAGAGTGCATCTGCATAAAATATAATGAAAAAATGTGCAGCATAGATCAGTACAATAAAGAAAAGCTAAATAAACATACTTAAATGTTTTCTGCTGAATTTAATAGAAATTGAATAATCAAATAGAAAATAAAACTGTATTGTCTTCATCATAAATAAATGACTACAAATAATCTTTGTTAAAGCTGCAAACACACTGACAAAAATCTTAACAAAATACACAGTTAAAGGCTCTAAGAACATGCAAATAATAAACCTCAACTCTGGTTAAACTTTGCAATGACTCTACAAATTACATGAACTGTGAAGCTTGGTCAGCCATAATACAGACTCGACACTACAGATCCTGTGATACGACTAAAATTATAATAATAAAAGGATTGATGTTTGCCAGATTCCACCTCTTTCTACCTTGAACGTGTGTGAATTTGAGCTACTCTTACAGTAACATCACATGCATTTTTGATGTAAACCCAAAACACCAGCAAAGAAACCACACTGCCCACTCGCATTTGGGAAGTGTTATTGCAATGAATGCTTACAATGGCTCGACGCAAAATAATAAATCAGGTTTAGATGTATGTGAAGAGATGAGAATAAATAAACCACACGTACCTTCACTCCTGCAATCTCAATCATGAACATGGCTGCCCCCAAAACATGACCTGCATGATAACACCAAAACTTGATGCCAGCCACTTCTTTCACTTCATGGAAGTTGATGGTTTCTATCTTGTCCATGCTTTCTTCTAGATCAGTCTCAGTGTACAGCATGTCGTCAGCTGAGATATTGCTACAGACACAAGGAAGCCAGACAATAGGTTAAAGCTGATTCATTCTATTGGCTTCAAATAGCTTTGTTTTATTGAAAGAAGAGCTTTAGTGTACCTGACTTTGACATAGTCTGAAAGTAACCAGCGGTAGATGGCTTTGGTAGCGTGGGTCATGAATGTCCTCCCTTTGAAACTTGTCTTCTGTAAAAACCATGGTAAAGCCCCACAATGATCCAAGTGAAAACTGATAGAGACAAAAAAAAAGACGAGATATTTGAACAGATGCTGATTAAATCGCCACAGATATTATCATCCCTCATTCTAAAATATAAAAGGCAACGTTTACATGTTAGGCATGATTATACATTTAGAACACAACATCAATGTTTTACCTTCAGTTAAGAAATCTAAATTTGGAGGAATAACACTAATGAAAACATGTTTAATCATGAATGTTTTCAAGAAAGCTATCAAAACATTTGTTATTCTGGCCAGTGTTGACAGAAAAATGACAGTATTTTAATTTTACATTTGCAACAAATGCTATACGACTTTTACAGAAAAATATATTACATACATAAATTATTTCCATATATAATTGTTTGGCCCATTTAGTAAATATATTTAAAGGGGTGGTCCACTACGATATCATATTTGAAAGTTCAAATATTTGTAGCTGTTTGAACATAAACAACATCTCTGAATGTAACACGCACAAAGTTCAATGCAAAGGGAGACATTGGCTTTTACAGAATTAGCTTAGCAAAGCATACAGCGAATGAAGTTTGAGGACTACAAAAAAAATACATCCTGGTCAATGATGTCATAAACCCTTCAGGTTACAAGCATATACCCCGCGCAGCGAAGGGGCATGGCCAAATGTGCTATTTTACAGCAGGACACTTCCTGGTGACATGGAACTGTCCTGCGAATAGAGCTGATCTGCGAATCTCAGCACATTATGTTAGCTAACCAATCAGAGCCCCTTGAGGGCAGGCTTTTGGAGAAACTAGGAAATATGACAGTCGTTTTCATGTTAGCAGAGTAGCTGTATACAAGTAAAAAAAAGATATTTAAAAACAATAACGTGCTTTTTCAAAAGTCAAACTTTGCACCCCATAAACACAATCAAGCTTTAAAAATAAACTATAAAAAAATATATAAAACAATATTACAATAATTTTTATAGAGTCAGAGAAAAACAATCATGTTATTACTGAAGATAATAATAAAATCTTAAACTGTTATTATTTATTATAATTGCCTACAATTTTGCCAATAAATCTATTTAGTGTCTTGTATAAAAACCCATTTAATACAGTGACAAATAATATTATTAATTAAAAATAAATTATTAATCAACATTTAATTTCTAAAATCATTTCAACTCATTATAGTAGTGTATTTTTTACACATTTGACTTATTTTAATTTATTTTTTAGCCTTTTATTTTGTTTTAAAAGATTATTGTTAATTTGTGTGTATATATTTTATGCTTTCTGTCCAAACATTTTTCACAATACCCAGGCACTGCATTAATATCCTCGGACCCCAGTTTGGAAACCCCTGGATTAGCCATCTCTGACTGAAAAAATGTCACTTACTGGCTGATGAGCAGCAGGTCAATCTCAGCTGGGTCTATCAAATCAATGTAAGGCAATGCGTCCATGCCCTCCAGTCCAGGGTGGATGCCACAGTCCAGCTGCAAAAACATTAAAATATGTAAGAAAACGCCTGCCAAGTCCATCATAAGATTGAAATAAAGTTAGTTTTATATTCACACATTCGTTCATTTTTGAACAATGACAACTACAGAGTCCCTATATTGTTTACCACGCTACTTTATACATTAATATTGGGTCTGAGATCGCGTGCACGTATGACTTCAAAACAACATCAGCACTATTTAACTGAATACTGTACTTTGATAGTCATTGATTGATAATATGATCTCACCATTTAGAATTTGCATATTAAACCTTTATGAAATTATTAAGGGGGGATTTGCAAATATAAAACCTACTTTTCTTCAAATGGCGTAGGGCAAACAACAAAACAATGCTTAATGTTACCATGATTTTACGGCCTTTGAACTCCAGGATGATACAGGACCTGCCGACCTCTTGCCCAGCTCCTCTGTTACAAACATTACAAAGGAACAATATTATTAATATTTACAGTACTTCGAACCAAAATACACAAAACATCTCGAATTTCAGTTTAAAGTGTAAATCTAACAATAAGTGGGCAGAACATTTGGCGCGGAACTGAACTGTTATTGAAGACATTGTGAATGAAGTGAACTCACAGCGGTCTGATAAGGAGCTGGTCACTCTCTTCCGCAGGCACCGGTGCGTCAGCTTTACGTTTGGTAGCCATGTTTATGGTGTTTTTTAATCTTAACCAAGTGATACTTATTCCATACTCAGCGATACATCCAATAACACTAAGCAACGATCAAGAGATCTAAAACCCACACGCTATGAACACAGTACAAATACTTCCGGTGTAAATCCGAGCCAAAATAAAAGTTTGACAAAAATATAATAAAAGGTTTGATAAAGAAGGTTGCAATGTTACATTTTCTACTTATTTTAGTACCACATTTGAAGATTATATTATTAAGATACATTATTTTGGTCTTATTTGCTTTATTTTATTTGTTGTAATTTCTTTTGAAAATTAATTTTATAATAAAATTTGGAGAATGTTTTTAACCTAATTTCTGTATACATATATACGTTATACATCAATATTGGGTCTGATATCGCGTGCAAGTATGACTTCAAAACAACATCAGCCTTATATATATATATATATATATATATATATATATATATATATATATAT
>CAIGQQ010026964.1:14180244-14211018 GCA_903798035.1 Danio albolineatus | reverse complement strand
TATATATATATATATATATATATATATATATATATATATATATATATATATATATATACACACAGAAATTAGGTTCAAAAAATTGTCCAAATTTTATTATAAAATTTATTTTCAAATAAATTAAAACAAATAAAATAATGCAAATATTTTTTCTAAATACACAATGAAATGTATTTGTTTTTCATTTTTTATAAGAATATGTTTATTTATCTATAGGAAATGTTAGGTTAATCATTTAAATCTTTATTTTCTTTATTATTAACAGTTTATTCATATTTTAAAAATGATATTTTTTTACATGTTTAAGTTCATGTTAAAGATAAATTATATTGCAATACTTTGCATGGGCGTATGGGTGTTTCCCAGTGATGGTTTGCAGCTGGAAGGGCATGCGCTGCATAAAACATATGCAGGATAAGTTGGCTGTTCATTCAGCAAATCAGTACTCTTCATATTTTTTCAGTCATTATCCAG
Source organism: Danio albolineatus (assembly GCA_903798035.1). Taxonomy (NCBI): domain Eukaryota; kingdom Metazoa; phylum Chordata; class Actinopteri; order Cypriniformes; family Danionidae; genus Danio; species Danio albolineatus. The sequence continues at coordinate 14,210,544 of CAIGQQ010026964.1, read as the reverse complement.
GTCTGATGATGTATATGCAGAAGCATTTGCATAAGATACCAAAATGTGATCTTGTTAAAATATAAAAGTAGCCACTTGTTTGAATACCTATTTGTGAGACAATTCAAAAAACGATATGCTACCAAAATAAGATTAACTTTGCCACAGTACTACTAAAACCAAAAATAATTACTAAAATGCCTATATCTGTAGTTAAATAAAATAAATCGTATATTTTCTATCGCGTTAACAGCGTGTCATATTATTTTCTTTTCTACTTTTACATTTGCTTTTCAGGTTTCCACAACCAGTTTATAACCTCCCTCTGGTCCGATTGGGCAGGAAGACCCGGGGGTCCCTACTCATTGGTGGACTGTATGTGATTGACAGGTGATTGGCTCCACCTAGAAAATCCCATGTAAAGTGAACTTGTACAGTACAGGTAGGACGGGCGGAATCCAGAAGTGTTGGTCTCGTCAGCTGCTCGTGTGATGGAGCTGTTTAACGCTTATGTTCAAAGACAAACCCTCTTTTCATCGCCCGTTTTCGTTTTAATCCGCCTGGACTTCACGCGGAACTTTTAAACTAGACTAATCGCTAAGGAATGACTGAAATGGACTTGAGTTGAAATCGGGTTTTTTGCGCGCAGCTACAACTTTAAGCAAACTTTTGTTTCTTGTCTTGGATCTATTGTGTAGATTTAAAGGGAACAATCATGCCTGATCAACTGACAGTGCCGGAGTTTGTGGACATTACCCATGAGGACTATAAAGCGCCGACAACATCAGTGTTCTGCACGCGCATGGCTCACTGCAGGAATACAGTCGCCGCTCTGGAAGAGGTAAAACACGGTCAACAAAACAAGTATAAAAGTATAAAGTTTAAGACCAACGTCAAGTGTATAGCACTCAGATCTATGTATATGGTCTGTTTAACCAAAGCAGCTGGAAAATGACTTTCTTCTAGTAGCATGAACATTCAATGCATCCAGTACTGGAATTGAACCTCGCCCATGTTCAGCTTTCTCACGGCTACATGCAGCTTATTCTTATCGCTGTGTTATGAAGTAGATAGACTTGCTTCTGACGCCTCTGTCTGATGATAAAGTTTTTTTTAAGCTTTTAAAGTTAGTCAGAGTGATAAAGTGAATTTATAAATATCATATACACTTACCATGACGTTATGAATGATTAATAATACTGTTGTTAATTATTGCATATATACCGCAGACCGTAAAGTTCGTCCAATAATGATGTTTCTGTCATCATTTACTCACCCTTTACATGTTTGAAGCCTGTTTGACACTCTTCGGTTAAACACAAAAAGTTATTTTGAAGAAACCTAAAAGCCTGTAACTGCTGACTTAGATGGTATTTGTTTTACCTAACATGTAAGTCAATGGCTACAGGTTTTCAGCCTTCTTCAGAATATCTTCTTTTGTGTTCAACAGAAAAAAGAAACCCGTCAAGGTTTGAAAACACAGAAGTGTGAGTAAATAGTGAATATATTTTCACTTTTGGGTAAACTATCCCTTTAAGAACTGATTTAAACAGTCTGAGTCAACAGTTTGAGCTCTGTCAGGATTAACAGAGATGTTTTTAACAAAGATGGATATTGCGAACATAAGAAGAAAAGATATTGATAAAGATAAATTAATATTCACTAGACCCCACTAATAAAACAAATATAAATGTGTCGTTGCATTGGTATGGACACATATCAAAGCAGTATTTTTGAATACCATTGTATGCTGGATGTAAATTACCATGATTTAGCATTACTTTACTATGGTACTACCTAGATGCACTATGCATAACTGTGTTATAATAGCCGGCTTTAAAACTTATTTTTAAGTTAAAAAAATACCATTTAGGTAAACAATTCAGGTTGGTCTGTGTTTTCATAAAACATTTTTATTCAACCTCATGTTTTGACTTGTGGATCGAAGTTAACAACGCTTGCATTTTAAATGAACACAGGCATTACCTTAAAATGCATTGACATCAGTGACCCAGACCTTTAGCTAACTTCTAGCTGAGTAACCTGAAAAAGTTATACAGAGTTATTTATGTGCCATAACAGGTTTTATATATTCATTGAAATGGAAGGAACTACACTGAAGAGAATAGTACCAATGATCATTTGACACATGACACTACAAAAACACTACAATGTGAACACATGTTTGAATACTGAGTTGCAATTATTTATGTAGTCAAAGGCTCAAATTATTTGCACAAACACTTCATTTATTTAAGCGGATCAACAGTGATTGGACATTAACTGGACCCTCATCACCAAAATTTACATTGAGATTTATTGCTGTTAAGTTATTGCAAGTGTCATCTTGGTAATTATTAATCCACATGATGGGTACTACATAATGCTTTTGTAATAAAACAGTAACCTTTTTTTTAGGAAAACTAGAAAAGTTGCACTATAAAACGATTGTGTCACATAATAAAGTGGTCAAAAACAGTTTTTCTAAAGTTCAGAATCAAATAAATTAAATAAACCAATGTCACCTTTATGGTGAAGTGCTGTTTAGTAGCAGGGCAAGGGTTAATGTAATTGTTAAAGAGACTATACAAAGAAGAGGGGGACCCATTTTGGTCTGTTCATCAAATACATTAATACAAAAACAACATGATTTTATACACATATAGAAAGCATTTTAAACGTACGTTTGTGAGAATTTTTCAAAGAACTTTAGTTGAATGAAATTTCACAATATGGGCTCCATGATCATTTAGTGATCATTTAGTATATAAAGTTAATATTAAGATAGCACAAGGTACATATTCGTACCTGTACTTAAAATAATAAGTGATCAGCTAAATTTGGTTTAATTAGAATAATAAACAAAAAAACAACCTACTGATAAATGATGTAAAACTTAGTAGTTTAAAGAATAATGATGATAAAAATAAATTGGCTCAAATTTACAATCGATTATTTATGTAATAATGAAATTAATTCAGCAATGTAATGTTAATTAGTAAACTGTCGCTACAATGAATTACATTTTGTGCATGTCTCCTGTAAATCATGGGGGAAAAATTAAAACCCCAGCAAAATACAGTTAAACAAGACATCTTCTAATTTACCAAAAAGGCAGTGTTAAACTTTAATTATTTTTAAAACCTCATCTCTCTTTGACCTGTCATGTATGTCCTGAATGTTAACCAGCCTAATTTGAGTTCAGAACAATGTTAATGCTACAAAACATCAAATTAACTTCAATCCTTGTAATTTTCACCACATAGTTTTGACATTTATTCTCTTTACACAGTTTATCTGAAAAGTTTCCTATAAGGTAATTATATTTGTATAATAAAAACAGATCTCTACATATAAAAACTGTGTAACTATGCAAAGTATTTATTTACCGAATCAGTTCTTCGAAAGTTTTGCATTAGTTTCAAAATGGCAGTAGCTTCTTCAATGGAAATGTAAAAGAGCTTAGTTAGCGAGAGTCCTTCAGAAACCCGTTAGCCTGTTTCACTGGTTGAAGAGATCCGGTTAAACCTTGTAAAAATGCACATAACCCTGTATTTCGGGCTCTTGATCTAAAGAAGCTCCACATTTCTTCCTCATGTATTGAGAAACTACGGAAGTCCTAAGAGGCCATGCATTAAAATATTTTTTTCTCTCTTGTTATGTTGTGATCACAGCTTAATTATCTCTTGATCTCGACATAACAAATAATTTTCTTGTGATCTCGACATAACAAAAAGTTGTTTTCTCGTGATCACGACTTATTTTTTGTTTTTATTTCTTTTTGTATTTATTATTGTTATTATTGTTATTATTAATAACAACAACAATAATAATAATAATAATATCTGGCCAATGTCCGGCCAGGGAGAGAAAAGCCTAGCTGCTGACATGCATTCGTGTAACATGTTAAAGGCGCTCAGAACAGCCATAACATGAGCGCAAACGCCTGTGATTAACATACATTCACGATTATTATTATTATTATTACTATTATTATTATTATTATTATTATGAATAATAATAATAATAATAATAATAGCAATAATAAATACATAAATAAATAAAAACAAAAAATAAGTCGTGATCACGACATAACAACTTTTTGTTATGTTGAGATCACGAGAAAATTATGTCGTGATCACGAGAAAACAACTTTTTGTTATGTCGAGATCACGAGAAAATTAGTTGTTATGGCGAGATCATGAGATAATTACGTCGTGATCACGACATAACGTGAGAGAAAAGATATTTGAATGCATGGCCTCTTAGGACTTCCGTAAGAAACAGCACTCTAAGCTTGAACTATAAAGTATCAGTCATTAACCATGACAAATGACAACATGTTAATATTTCAGCCCTCTCAATAAAAAGGAGATTTTACATATAATGTTCAAAGGTAGTTTTTTTGTAAAGCAGGCATGAGTAAAAAAACACTGCCCCGGGCTCTTAGAGGAACTGAGGCAGACTCTCGTTATGAGTTCTTTAGCACTACTCCATTTGAGTGTAGCCTCTATTTGAGGAAGTATAAGTGAGGTAAACAGATGTGCATGGTTTATGTAAAGACTGCTTCTGAACCTTGTTCAAATTTTGCCATGTATAACTTTGCTTATCTACATAGTGATGTCACATGATGTGCTTATTTTTGTCAAGCCCAGTAAATATGTTGATATGTGTGTAATTTGAGGCTGCTTGCACTCACAGACGCCATTAAAATGGCAGTTAGTATACTTTTCCCAGTTGTTTCCGGTTCTTCCATCTCTGTGCGTGGTGCCCTGCTGAGACTTGCCTTTGATGGAAACCCCAGTGCAGTTAATATCGCTCAACTCTTTCTCGCCCTTTCTGCTCCCTCGTTCGTTTCCTTCATCTTTTCTCATTCCTTAAGGCTAAGGCGGGAGATGGCTGTCCCACTTCTTGTCTCAGCATGTCCCGTCTGAACTCTTTCTTGCACACACAAGTCTGCTCAATGTTTATCCACATCTTTTTTTATGTGTCCGCAGTCCTGTTAGACACTCTGTATCTTTTGTAAATCAGTGAGGTCGGACTGTACACTTCTGACTTACAAGGCCAGTTTCTTACACGGACAATTTCCAAAATGGCCAAAAAGTATATTAAAATTTTTCAGTCACATTTCTTGTTTTGTTGCAACATAGGCTCATTCTGAAAACGTAGCTCTATATACATTTCTGGAGATTGTGAATTATGTAGCCAGAAGTACATATGGCTGCATTTAATCTTTAAAATGGACATTATGGGGCGGTATAATGCTGTTCCTTTTCTCACTTACTAGCAAATCGGATCAATTCGTGCTTTTTAAAACACCATTGGTTGGGTTTAGGGAGGGGGGAGGATGGGGGGGAGGGGGGGAGAGATTGGTTTGTTGGTCATTCAGTAAAACCTTGTTTATACTTCTTCGTCGAGTGATCGCCGTGACCCAAGACGAATGCAATGCACGTTGTCGTGCATTTATACTTCTGTTTGTGTTTCTCTGCAATAACACTTCCAAAACGCTAGCTGCCAGTGAGGTGTTTGTGTTCCTCTGTGTTGAGTATCTTCGTTGTTGTTTTGTTTTTTCTGAACTCTGCCTTAATGTACAAGTGGCTCAAACTCACTCATTTCGAAGTGGGAACCAGCGGACATGCAACAACTTTAATCATAAGGTGAACACAAAACAAGTTTCCATCTAGAGCTCCTTAAGAGGACTCAACACTTGTAAACACTCGCTTCATCGGGCTCGCGCAGTTCTCAACCCTGCCCACACTCGTCAGCGCTTCCAAGAAGACCAATCACAGAGCTTGCGCTAATTGTTTTGAATCAGCTTATTTAAATAAGTAGTCTGAGTGTAACTTTAAAAGAACCATGATATTATGTATATGTATAAATATATAAATATATATTTGTGTGTGTGTTATATATTGACAAAAGTGACTAATTCATGTTAATTCGTGCAATTTCATTCATATGTGTGATTTTCAAAAGGAAACATTACCGCACTCTTCATTAAGGGATGGGCAAATTGGACTAAAATGTACAAATGAGTTTGTATAAATTTAAATTAGCCTCTAAATTAAGAAGTTACCAATTGCTGTAGGATTGCATTGAATATATCTCTTTGACTATAGCTTATGTTACCATATCGAAAACTTTCTAAAATACGCATTGCATACATTGTGTTAAAAATTTTGCTGGGTTAATGATTTTTTTAATGTAGATTTCTTTTTTGTTTGACTGAATATTTGTTTTCAGTAGCCACTGACTTTTATTTTTTGAATCTTGACGAATCGTCAAGATTTAAGCAAAAATATCTTGCTTAATATTCTACTGAATCAAAAAAAGGAATCTACTTTTTTCATCTTGAATGACCTGATGATGCGTAAAGTCAAGCAAGTCTTAATTTTGAGGTCAACTGTCCCTTTAATGCCAGTGTCAGACAGATTGTGTGAGTGTGTAATGTTTTTGGCTGGCATCAGGTTTATCCCTCATCAGTTTTGCCTTGGTGTCGCACCAGACATGACTCTTGAATAAACACTTTTTTAGGCCACAAGTCTGTCTGCTTCACTCGGTTCTTTTTGTGCAAAATTCCCAGAGTGTGATTCAGCATGAGTGATGGGCTGGTTAAATTACAGGCTCTCTGTGTTTGTGTCTGGAGGTAAAAGCCTTGTGTTGTGTGTGAGAGAGACGTATAAACACAGCGTTGTACAAAACCGAGATGTTTTTAAATTTGTTATTATGTTTGACTAATTTTATACAAAAATTTTGTTTTTATTAGCCAAAATGTACCATTTTGAGCAAAATGTACCATTTTGAGACCAAAATGAGCACTGCAGTAGAAAAAGCTAAACAAATTGGGGCTTTTAAAATCATAGTTGTTTCAATTTGTTCCATTTTGTGGAAATTAATTTATTAGTCATAATTTACTAGCAATTTTATAATTAAAAAACACACAAACAGTACAGGTAAACAAAAATAATATCTGTGGCTTCGGACAATACATTTAGTACTTAATACACTCAAAAAAATTTCATTGGATTTACCAATGTTTTTAACGTATCTGGTTGGAAACAATGTGCTGAATTTAAACATATAAAATTAGGTTGATCATTACTAAATTTAATTTTTTGTTTAAATTCAGCCTATAAAAATTGTTTGCAACCAGTTACATTAAAACGTTTGGTAAATCCAATTAATCATCTTTTTCAGTGGAGAAACTGAAACTGAACATTATTTCCGTTACCATTAAATGACCTCTGCACCTTTAGAAGACATTTGCTGTCATTATTTTAATTTTGTGAGTATTCAGAAGTGATCCATTTAATACGAAATCTGTCAGATAATATAAGATGCTGTTATTTTGCAGGCGCTGGATCTGGACCGCAGTGTACTGCACAAAATGAAGAAGTCAGTCAAGGCCATAAACAGCTCTGGTCTGAGTGAGTGTCACAAATGACTAACTGCCTCTTTTACATCACACAACCAATAACAAATTGTGCACATTTACTTGCACTTAAAAGTTTTGTTTTGAAATAAGATGTTTTTTGAAGGTACAAAGTAAATTTAAAGTGATCTTTTAGCACAGTTTACCCAGTCAATACCAAATAATACAGTACATAACAATACCCTTGAACAAAGCATTTAGTTTCATTTGCAGTGTGATTGGGGTTATTGTTACTCTAGCAAGCAGGTTTTGTTCTCTTGCTCACACATTCCTTTCATTCTTACCAGGAAGAGCGATACCTGTTCCAGCAGGAACCTGATTTTTTGCCTCTGTGTTTCTTTTTTACAATACACTGCAAAAAATGCTTCTCTTACTTAGAGTTTTTGTCTTCTTTCTAGTTCAGATATCTAAACATTCTGAAATCAAGAAGCATTTTCTTGACAAGCAAAAAATATTGTCTTGTTTTCAGAAATAATGTCAAAATTAAGTGAGTTTTTCCTGAAAACAAGCAAAATATTCTTGATTTTAAGGTTATTTTGCTTACCCCATAGGCAGATTATTTTGCTAGAGGGTGAGTTAAAATTGCCCTTAACCTAAATACAAACTATATATGTAATCCACAGGAAACCAAAGGTCTTGTTTTCACTTTGTATTACCATGTATTTTAAGTGACTGGATCGCAAATGGTTAGTCGTGATGTGTTACTATTTCTACTTGGCATTAACATACTATCAAATGTGTCTCTTGAGCTTACATGTGGTCAGATTTTATTGAGACCCTTCCCTATTTTGTCACATACCATATCACTTTTGCAAAAGCGCTCAGTGAGATGCACAAGTACTATTGAAAGCAATCGAATGAAAAGAATGTAAATGGATATTAATCTTAATCGTGTGTTGGTTCAATTCAATAAATCAGAGGTCGTCAATATGGTCATTTACAAATTAGTTCATTTAAAACGAATCGTTCATGTGACTCGAGAACGATGAGTCCTCTCAAGGAGTGATCGTTCATTCAGGCATGCGCACATTTGTGCAGGTGGAGTTGAAGATTAGTGAATTTTTCGAGTCCTCTATTGGGTTTGAGTCGTTCTTTCATCACATGAAAAACAGAAGCCAATCATATGCATTTAGAGCCGGAAAAAGATTTGATCCGTTCATCTCTCGAGTCTTCGGATTGAGTCGTTCTTTCATCACGTGAAAGATAATAGTCAATCAGATGCATTTTGAGCCGGTTTGTCAAGGGTTCGGGTTGGGGAAAAGGAGCGAGGACTCATGTGCCAAGAAAATGGGTATTTATTAATAACAAAATAAAACAAACAGCAAAATAAACAACCCCGAGGGGAGAAAGCATTAATAAAACTGGTAGGCTGGTAGGGATCTGGACTGGAGAACAAGACTGGAAACAGCACAGGACTAGAAACGACGAACTGGCACAGGACAGCAGACATGAGGAGAATATAAGCAGAAATAATTAACAAACAAACAGGTGAACATGATAGACTAATAATGGGTTAACAAGGAGGGTGGGGCTAGACAATAGACGGGAGAGCACATGACAAAAACCACAAGCCATGTGCTCACATAGAGACTAGAACACGCAGCCAATGAGAGAACTCATTAACTGCGTGTTCGCATGACGACATATAAGCATGCGGTGTATGTAAACATACACCACGTGCTAAACACAACAACAGAGGACTGAACGCAAGACACAAGCACACGATGAATGAAAACACTCACCGTGAACTCACACATGCAGCGTGCATGTTTTATCCCAGCGCCAACCAAAACCGAAACCAACTAGACTGAGACGCTGTGAATAAACACCACGCTGCAGACAGATGAACACAAACACCAGGACGAGATCGCGCAATCGCGAACACGCCCAGACCTCATGAGCGGTCCAAGCGCACCCACAATCGACACTCATACAGAGACACAATGACAACACACAGGACTAGACAGAGCTAGTGTAGGGACTCTGCCACAAAAACAAGAATTTACAAGACTGGAGTGGCAGAACCCTGACACGGTTAAAGATTTGATCTGCTCATCTCTCAAGTCCTCGGTTTTGAGTCATCTCTTTACATGCTGTCACGTTATGAACGAACGACTCAAAAACCCGAAGACTCAACAGGTGAACTAATCATGGGAGTTTCCGGCTCTGACTGTATGCATTGGTTAAGCTGCAGCCTGTATGGAGCTGTCAGTGTCAGGTGAATGAACGACTCAAATTTGAAAACATGCCAGAGATGAGGTGACCATATTGAATCATGGACAAAACACCTGGTAAACAATGAAGGATTATTTTCTATTTCTTAGTATATTAGTGTTTTATGATTAGTTTGTAGTGTGATCAATGTTTGGGCTAGTTGTCGATGTTTTTGGAAGCATCTCGTAACATTTTAATGTTACTTCGGCAAATTGAAATGACTCGAAAAAATATTCGTTGATCTCGATGAACGAGACTCAAAGGTCAGAGTCGGTAAAATGATCTGAACTTTCCTTCACTAGCTTAAAGACAAGAACGTATGTATTCTCTACTTTCTCCAATGTCCAACTCAGGACAGCTCCATTAGAAGAGTGGTTCGAAGAATGTCGGCTATGTTAAAAATGTTGTAGATTTGGTGATAATTTCAGTAAAATCTGAAAGTTGATTTATTTTACACAATTGACAATATGTACAAACACGTAGTGCATGATTTGTTAATAAATGTTAGTGGCTAATGAAAATATTGTCGAAGAGATGTATATACTTGCAGAGGCTTATAGAAATAAAGTGTTGCATGTTGATATTTATACTACCTTGTTAAATCACTGTTGACAACTATTGTGAAAAATCATTAAAATGATCAGTGTCTTCACATAGTTGAATATCATTAATTATAAATAATAACATATAATTAAAATTAAATTGAGCAAATTTGTTATTTGAGAAGTGTGTATCAAACTGGTAGCCCTTCACATTAATCGGTACCCAAGAAGTAGCTTTCAGTTTCAAAAAGGTTGGTTACCCCTGCAGTAAAGTATGAACCCTTGTTTTGGTGCACTTTTTCACAACTTCTATAACGATCGCCTATTAGGTCAGAAGTGTTGAGTAGGTGATCTTTTGTTTCTGTCTGAATGCATTCAACCACATAGATGTTTACATTACGAAAGCAATCTAACCAAATGCAGTTTTGACTACTTCTGGAAATGGTAGAAAGTGGACAAGTTCAAAACAGGTTACACCTGTATTTAGTGTCAACATGGTTGGCGAAGCGGTATCTGTCTGAAAATACTATTTACTCATTTGAATGAGTCAATTATTATAAGAACAATAAAAATATGTGTTTCTCCTTGTGAGCTTTAATTAAATCTACTGAAAATATACTAATTTAAAACCAGCTTAATTTGGTTATTGAAATTTAATCTGTTTTATCTGATGTTGAATATTCTGAAAAATCTTGGAAATATTGAATATTTTAAAAAAATCTTTGAGAGCTGCAATGCTAAATGAGTAAAACTTAAAAAGAAAATGGGTAGCTCTTTATTTTAAGGTGTCCTTGTTTAATGCTCTATGAACTCCCTATTGTAATTATAATTAATTATGAGTAATTACATATAACTAACCCTAAACTTAATTCACAATCTAACACTAACCATATAGTAAGTACATGTAATTAATATTACACAGTGAATGAATAATGAAAGAAATGCATTACAGCTGGATAGAAATATTTAAAAATAAAATTAAACGAAAACTAAAAATTATTTAAAAGCTGATATTAGAGCCAGACAGAATCTGTGAACTTGTATTCTTATGATTGTGCCAAAAATCATAGGAAAATGTAAACATTCGTATGTTATTATTAAATGATTTAGCTGAATATTTGTTTAAAAAGGGACACATTCTACAATAAGCTTTCATTACTTAATGTATTTATTGTCATGAATTAATGAGGGTGACATGGTGGCTCAGTGGTTAGAACTGTCACCTCACAGCAAGAAGGTCGCTGATTCGAGTCCCGGCTGGGTCAGTTGGCATTTCTGTGTGGAGTTTGCATGTTCTCCCCATGTTCGCGTTGGTTATCTCTGGGTGCTCTGGGTGTTTCCCCCACAGTCCAAACACATGCGCTATAGATGAATTGAATAAGCTAAAGTGGCCAGGGTGGGTGTGTGTGTGTGTGTGTGTGTGAATGAGAGTGTATGGATGTTTCCCAATACTGGGTTGCAGATGGAAGAGCATCCATTGTGTAAAACATAGTTGGCGGTTCATTCTGCTGTGGCGACCCCTGATAAATAAAGAGACTAAGCCGAAGGAAAATGAATGAATGAATGAATTAATTAATGATGAACAATACTTGTACAGCATTCATTAATGTTTACTGATGTATTAATAAAATACAATTTCCCAGAGATGGGTTGTGGCTGGAAGGGCATCCGCTGCGTAAAACAAATGCCAGATAGGTTGGCGGTTCATTCCGCTGTGGCGACCCCGGATTAATAAAGGGACTAAGCCGAAAAGAAAATGAATGAATGAATAATAAAATACAAATTCATACTTGCTAACATTAGTCAATGCACTGTGAGTTACTACAATAAACATCTGTATTTTCATTAACTAATGTTAACAAAGATGAATAAATACTATAATAAATGCAATGCTCAATGTTTGTTTATATTAGTAAATACATTAACTAACATAAACTTATACAACCTTATTTTAAAGTGTTACCAAAAATGATCTGCATCCAACATCATTCTTTTTAGCACAAACACTCTTGTTTTCTTATAGTATAGACTGTACAAGTATGTTTGGAACAGATTTTTATAGATCCGTTTGTGTTATCGTGGCAGATTCATATTGAATGTCGTATTATTAGTGCTAAGCTAGAACAAATCAAGGCAGGCTAAATGTATTCATATATCTATAATGTATAAGGTAGCACCGTTTTTGCTGATAGTAACCCAGATCTCGGGCAGCCTGTTGGCCTTCTGCAGTAATCCACACAGCACTGGGAGTGGTTACAAAGCTCTTTTTTTTTACAGCTCTCTGCTCATAAACTAGGAAGTATGTTCTTTTGCAAGAGGTATCAATGGAAAAGGCCCATGTGACCAGAGTTTGCTCATGCCTGCATGATACACTGAGATAAGGTCAAGCAAAGCGTATTACAAGCAAATGAGCTCTATAAAGCAAGGCCTGAAACTGTCCGTTCAAAATGTAACATTTGAACGATCATGTGTTTCTTTTTTTTCTGTTGGGCACAAAAGAGGATATTTTGCAGAATGTTGGAAACTGGTAACCATTGACTTTCATATGGTGTTTAACATTCTTCAAAATATCTTCTTTTGTGTCAGCAGAAAAAAGACGCTCATTCAGGCTTGGACTAAGTAGAGGGAGGGTAAATGATGGCAAAATGTTAATTTTTGAGTGAAATATACCTTTAAATGTCCTTGATCAACAAACTAGCTTGTGTATGTAATGATAAAAGTGATGTGGAGGTCGAATGAGCAGTCTTTCTTTGTGTGTTTTTAGCTCATGTGGAGAACGAGGAGCAGTACATCCAGGCCCTGGAGAGGTTTACAGATAACACAGTGTACAAAGATGACCCTGAGAAGTCCAATTACTTCCTCACATTCGCTGGTTTGACCAAAGAGCTAACTGCTCTTTTCAAAAACTTGGTGAGCTTGTCTCTGACGTCCATTAGTTGTATGTTGATGTGCTGTGAATGTTTCAGGCTTGTATTTGTCTTGTGGCGAAAACCATTAGCCCATTGTTCTAATTCAGTCTGCATGAGACACTGTGGGCTTACATGTAGAGCGTTTCCAGACACTTATATACACTAGTCAACATTTGAAGTAAATCAAAGATGTTTCCCAAAATTGTCCTAAGACAACAATGGGTGTTGTTCAATAGTTTTAGGACAACTTTGATGAAAGGTAGTGATCCGCTTCAAAAGTTGACTGCTGTATATAATTACATAAAGACCTCGTGTTTTCTTTTGTGCCCACAGCTGCAGAACATGAATAACATCATCACTTTTCCACTGGACAGTCTGCTAAAGGGAGACCTCAAAGGAGTCAAAGGGGTATGCAATAAAAACAACGACAAAAAAAAAGAAAAAAAAAAGACATTCTTTTTTCTAAAAAAATTAATTAGAAGCAATGTAATCAGACCTTTTTAGAATAGAACAAATATTAATATTCTACTTAAACTCATACCTAATAAAATCTAGTAAATCCAGAGGAGCTGGATTTTTTAATCAGTTTAGAGAATATTTTTAAGAAATGTTTTGGGAATTTTGAAATAATTTGGATAATTTTTTTTGCTTGTTCAGAAACACATTACAAGTAGTCCTATTTTAATATTAGTACCATTTAAAATAGCTATTTATTTATGTATTCGTTTATATCTTGAAGTATACTTTATTCCTGATATTTCAAAGTTGAATTGGTTGTCTTACAGATTCTTCAGAAATCACTATTATTTATGTGTTGACTTGTTGCTCAAGAAACATTTATTACTATTATCAGTGTTGAAAACACATGTTGCTGCTGTGGAAGCCACAGTTCATTTCTTTTCAGGATTTTTGGATGCATATCATTAAAAATATATATTTTGTAACAGTTTCCCAGTGAAGGGTTGCAGCTGGAAGGGCATCCGCTGCGTGAAACATATGCTGGATAAGTTGGCGGTGTGGCGACTCCAGATTAATAAAGGGACTAAGCTGAAAAGAAAATGAATGAATGATTATTTGGAACAGTAGAAATTTCTTTACTGTCTACTTTTATCTTTATCTTAAGAAAAAAATAGTGTTTTACATTTTTAAACAACGTTTTAGGTATAAAGAAGCTTTCATTTTTAAATAAATATTTTACTCACCCTGAAACTTTCTTGTTGTTGTTGTTGTTGTTGTTTATTGAAAAATATCAAATTTTTAAGGTTGTTCAAATTTTTCATCTGCTTTTTGGCAGGATTTGAAAAAGCCATTTGATAAAGCATGGAAGGATTATGAAACCAAACTGTAAGCATCTATTCACCTCTTTACTTCAACTTCCAAAAAAAAAGCAATGTTGTGTTTTTCTTCTTCCTATTATTTATTTATTTTGCTGGCATGGGCTGGGCTGGGTTCAGGGTTTGTTTTTAAGAATGCAAAAAGCATTAAATAAAGTTGAAAAAAATACAATGTTGTAATTAATTTTTAGTAGCAGTAGTAAAGCTTTGATAGTAAAACTTTAACCTGAAACCATTGGAGTGTAACATTCTTTGAGTCTTTCCACTAACTTGTATCATCATGCATGAAAGAATATACATTCAGAGCAGTGTTAGTCATGATTGTAGATCAGTGACTAGCGTACAGGGGAAGTGGAGATTGCATAACATTGACTGAGATTTAGATCATTTTAGACGTTTAAGCTTAAGTCTTGTGCCTGTAGCAGAGCTGAAGAGCTTATCACAATATAATAGATCCATACCTTAAGTAAACAACAGCCCCCATCTTTATGGTTTGCTTGTGTGTTCTGAGCATCATGAGTCACAGACTAATGTTCATTTATTTAATTCATTATTAAATTACATGAAAATACTTTACAGGAGCAAGATTGAGAAAGAAAAGCGAGAACATGCCAAACAGCACGGTCTGATCCGGACAGAGATCAGCGGAGGAGAGATTGCAGAGGAGATGGAAAAGGAGAGACGCCTGTTTCAGCTTCAGATGTGTGAGGTGAGAATACGCTCAGAGTCAGCAGCAGTGAGACATTTTTTTAAAGATTTTGCACGAGTGATGGCCATGGTTCAGTTCTTACCCTGAGATAACTGAAGAAAATTTGACAATTATCATTTAGTTTAATGTAAAAGATTGGATTCATATAGAGTCTCTAGAGTCATTTATTGATTAAGAAAATTAAACCTTTAAAAAGGTAAACAGGAATTTATTAAAATTGTTAGTAAAGACATTTCTATTGCCACTAATTTAATGTTTATATTATGTTTCCTAAAGTTATTATGTTTTCTGTGTTTAGACCTTAGGCCTGTCCAAATGTCCACACTTGCAGTTTTTGCACTTGACTATTTGTCTGCTTACATGACATATTTCCTGAATTTGGCCAAAAGTGTTCAAGACAAAATAATAAACAGGGTTCATATGGTCATGGCATTTTCAAGGCCTGGAAAAGTTTTGGAAAGCCTGAAAAACCCACAATGTTTTGAAAAAGTCATGGAAATTAGTTTAAGAAATGTCTGTATACTTAAGTGAAGTTTTATAAACTAATTTCGAGAGGATCACGTGCTCGCAGCTGGTCCTGCATTATCCAATTTATGATTCACCTATCAGATGAGTCCTAAGCCACTATATATACCCTAAGTTCCATATCACAGCCATCTTCGTTTTGAAGAATCCCCCCTTCCACCCCTACTCCTCCTTTCCTAAATGGGTGGCACGGTGGCTCAGTGGTTAGCACTGTTGCCTCACAGCAAGAACATCACTGGTTCTAGTCCTTACCAAGCCAGATGATGTTTCTGTGTGGAGTTTGCAGGTTCTCCCCGCGCTCACGTGGGTTTCCCCCGGGTTCCCCAGTTTCCTCCCACCTTCCAAAAACATGAAACTTAAGTTAATTGATTAATACAAATCGGCACCATAGACATGCTCCTAGTAAGTAGTTATCTTTTCATAGCGACCACTATCTGTTCATTAGCCACCCGCAGGGGAGTTCTCGAGATCTACCTGAGCTCAAACTCTCCTCTCGCCTTGCGAACGGAGGGAGCCCTGGGCTCGAGGATCTTATGAGCTCAGGACTCTCTCCCGGGACAGCATGCCAAACAAGCTTTATAATTAATCATCAGCTAAGTGTGAACTCTTGAAATATACTGTAGGTTAGTTGTCTTTTCTGTCCATGGTCAAACACATGCTCTCACATTATTAGTGCTGTGTGAACATTATCTAAATACATTTTACATCGACATAAAGATTCATTTAAACTAAATAGATTGTTTCATGTTTTATGGAATGCTCTAATAACTTTGAAGATGCATCATTTTTCTTATTATTTAACATGTATACGTAGACATCACATGAAACATTAAGTCATAAAAATTTACTTGAAAGTCCTGGAAAAGTCATGGAAATGTCATTCAATTTAGTTGTAAAAATGTGTATGAACACTGAATAAAGTTATATAAGTGATAAAAAGCTGTTGTAAATGCACAAAATACACCAATAAAATATACTTTGTTTTACTACCAAATTACATGTATTATATCTCACTAATTAAACCTACAATGGATTGTTTCTCTTTGTATCTCTTTGTATTTATTTTATGTTAAAAACACTGTGTTTTGATGATTTTAAGACCTAGGACAGTCTTGCACATACTTTCTCTCTTTTTGTACAACCTCTCTTGATATATTTTGTTTTGCAGTACCTCATTAAAGTGAATGAAATCAAAGTCAAAAAGGGGGTCGACCTGCTTCACAACCTCATCAAATACTTTCATGCCCAGTGCAAGTATGTTTATTTATATACATATAATATATAACATTATTAAATTAGTTTTAGTTTTTCAATAAATGCTTTCTTTCATCCACACAGTTTTTTTCAGGATGGGCTAAAAGTTGTAGAAAATCTGAAACCTTTCATGGAAAAGCTTGCCACAGACTTGACCGCGGTATGTTTCTTCAACATTACTGTGTGCTGTTTGGCTTTGTTTTGACCAAATAGTCAATTTCTTATGTTCGAATTGCAGGACAAGCAGACACAAGATGCAGAAAGGAAACAGTTGCTGCAGCTAAAAGAAACTCTCAAATCTGCCCTACAGTCTGAGAGTAAGGAGGTGAGGCACATCCATCTACTCTTAGGGAACAATGATAGATACCTTCAGTTCCTGTTGTAACTACTTCTTGTTTTGTGTTGTGAAAGGATGCTCAGTCGAAGCAGAACGCAGGCTACAGTCTTCACCAGCTGCAGGGCAATAAAGCTCACGGCACAGAGCGCTCTGGGATGCTCCTCAAACGCAGCGAGGGGTGAGTTCTCTCTTATTCACATTCATCTGCTTGTTAAAGATGCACCGAGCTAATTTTGCCGGTGATAATATTTCAAAGCAACAGAACATACACACACAGACCCCAATAGGAGATCTATTTTAATATCTTTTATTTTGATACCACACACATACACAACACTGGAAGCAAAGATGGCAGAATCTGCAGGCCGAGGATTCAATTTCATCATGTTGTGAAAGCAGTGTGTGTTACTTTGGTGATTCAGGTTAAGTGTCAGGCTAAATGGTTTATTTTTTTTAAAGTTGTTCTGTTAAAATCTGTGCACTCACTGACTACTTTATGCTCTTTATCATTACTGCCCCTTACAGCTGACTGGCCTCAAGTATTTTTGGGAGTCCGACACTGTGGTCAAAAATAATTTTTGGGATTGTACACCAAAAAATGAAAGTTCTGTCATAGTTTACTCTTTATTTGTTTTACTTTGCCCTTTACTTGTTTAGAAGTTTTTTTCGTTTCTTTATACTGTTGAACACAAAATAAGATATTTTGAAGAATGCTGAAAACCTGTAACCATTGACTTCCATAGTATTTGTTTTTCATAATATGGAAGTCAATGGTTACAGGTTTTCAGCCTCCTTCATCTTTTGTTTTCAAAAACAGAATTCAAAAAAGTCATAAATTTTAAATATTGAGCAAATTTTCATTTTTTTGGGAGAACTGTCCCTTTAATTCACATTTAAGTTGTGATGTAGTAAATACTGTCCAGGTCTCTTCAAAAGTTGTTTCTAATTGCTGGTTTGAATGGCTGAAGGCTAAAGTTTGCTCATTCAGAACAATTATGTCTAGCTCAAGTAATCCAAATCATCTTTATAGAAATGTGCATATAGAAGTGTGTGTGTGTGTGTGTGTGTGTGTGCGTGTGTGTGTGTGTGTGTTTTATGCATGCACATTCTCAATTTACAAAACTCCTCCGATTGGACTATTAATTACTTCTAACTATTTACAACGTACAACCTCCTTCGAATAATACCGTTATTGTCTACTCGCTCTCTCCTCTGGCACTTTGCAAAACTCAGCCTGAAAGTTTGTAACAGTCCATTTCGTGCTTATTTGCGAGAGTGACTGTAGGATTCCATGTTCAAGTGCAACACTTTCTACACCTCTACTTATTCATTCATTTTCTTTTTCGGCTTAGTCCCTTTCTTCATCTGGGGTCGCCACAGCGAAACAAACAGCCAACCCATCCAGCATATGTTCTACGCGGTGGATGCCCTTCCAGCTGCAACCCACCTCTAGGAAACATCCATACATACTCATTCACACACATACACTACAGACAATTTAGCCTACCCAATTTACCTGTACCACATGTTTTTGGACTTGTAGGGGAAACCGGAGCACCCGCAGGAAACCCATGCAACCACAGGCAGAACATGCAAACTCAGAACTGCTAACTGACACAGTCGGGGCTCGAACCAGCGACCTTCTTACTGTGAGGCGATCGTGCTACCCACTACGCCACCGTGGTGCTCTCCTCTTTTTTTCAAAGCAAATGTTTTACAAAATCACTGTGTTCACTACAGTTTCTGGAATGTTTCCAGTGGACTAATATTTGAATGGTTTATAAAAGACAAATCAATATCTGACCATCTGAAATGAAGCATGGATGTACACTTTATGGTCATGATTTGTAATAATATTACAGCACACTACGTGTGTACATTAGTATTATTTGTTGTTCTTTTATTGTCATCTGGTTAAGCTCTTGTACTCATAAACTAATATACATGATGTCAGACTTAACAGATTCTAAGTCCATAAGGTTTATGTGATGAAGGCTTTTCTCCACATTACAGATTAAGGAAAGTTTGGCAGAAAAGGAAGTGCTCCGTGAAAAATGGATTATTGACTATTTCGCATGGAATGGTAGGAGAACAAAACAACACTCGAACTCTGTAGTTCATGTTTGTTCATTTTGACAAACGAATACCCGCACCATTTTCACAACACAATGAATGTTAAGAACAATGATGTATTTGTGTCAACATAATATCAAAATATCATTTAGAGCCATTAATTTATTCATTTAGTCCCTTTATTAATCTGGGGTCACCAAAGTGGAATGAACCGCCAACTTATCCAGCTTATGTTTTATGCAGCGGATGCCCTTTCAGCTGCAACCCATCACTGGGAAAAATTGAGAGTCATGATTTGAGAAAATAAGTATGCTTAGATGCAGATAAAAATATCCTAGGTGCATACATTCTCATTTAAAGAATATTACTCATTTATTACTATAAAACACATTCCTACATTCTACAATTACAGCAAATTTCACTTTAATTTCATTTGTGCTTTTAAGATATTACAATAATTATAATAACAATAGATACTATCATAAATATCTGCTAATGAATATTATAATTTAAATAAATAAAAATTATATTTACTTATTAAAAAATTTTTTTTCAAGATTTTCATATTATTTTACGTACTATTTTTATTTATATTAACCCTGATTTATGGATAATAATTCTACAAATTTCACCATTTTTCCATCTGTCTCTGGTTCCCTCGCAGGCCAATGCACCGCCAGCAAACTTGAACCTCTTAACCTGCCAAGTGAAGCGTAACCCAGATGAGAAAAAATGCTTTGATCTCATATCACGTAATGTAGTTTTACAATCACTGCACAAAACTGTCATAAATTCATAGCCAGTATCATCAGAGTCTGTCAGGGCTCATCTTCTTTATTTGCTCACTTTTCTCCTCCATCTTCTAGATGACAGAACGTATCACTTCCAGACTGAGGATGAGGCAGAGTGTCAGATGTGAGTATGTGTGCATACTGTGGGTGCAATTTCACTTGAAATTTGATCCCAAACATCTAGGATTTCCAGGACAACACATACACTTAATACACAAACAAACATCATTAAACATGTTCACATAGACATCATCTAGGTATATAAGTAATAAAATAGCAGATTACCTATGTATATAATGACTTATATTTGATTGTAACTTTTACTTTCTGATTGTAGTGCAGTAATGTGCACCTTTTGTAAAGCTGCTTTGAAGCAATAATGTTATACAACTTTAAACTTGAATTAAAATGAATTAAAATTTACATGAAAATATTAAGAGAACGCTTAAAAAGTTTTAGTTTGAGAATTGAGTGGATGTGTTTGGTATGGATTTCTATATAGTTTTGATAGAATCTGCTCCAAATTTGTATAAAAATATTGTCATTTAGAGCCCTTTTTTCAGAAAATGGCAATTAGTCAGAATAACAAGGCTGCATCCAAAATCGCCTACTCAGGGGTGCCGCTAAGGGGGGGGAAGTTAGGACGATTCTAAGGGCCCATGCACTCTAGGGGGCCCACAGAGATCTGCTTTATAATTAATAACAGTACTATAATGTAATTATTAATGTATTTCTAAATTACAAGTAAAACAATTTATTAGAAATAACTAAAAATACGGCTTATATCTGCCCCTCGTGTCTGTCACATCGGTCACTGTCAAATTGCACCCCCCCCCCTTCACTGCATGGTTCAGTCCGTCAGTAGAGCGAAGAGAGATGCTTGAGTGCGATCGTCAGGTAAACAGCGCCTCCCGATGGTGAATGCGGTTATACTCATGCTGGTATTATTTTGTATTTTGGTCATTTATTTCATTAGCTGCATCCCAAATAACACACTATACACTAAATCAATAAGACACAAAATTATATTACAATGAGACCCATTTTGTTTAAACTGACCATTACTTATGCATAATACATATTTATAATAACAGAGTGCAACTTTCCAGCACACTGCAAACCAAATAAACACAACATAAATAAACTTGAAACAGTCTGTTGATTAACCTGACAGTAATTTAAATTCCAAGTGCCAAACGCCTGGCCTTCTTGCTTGCAAAATCCTCAACCAAAGTGTATTGCACATTGTATGAGACGCTATTGCAGTACAGTTATTTAAATAGTTACACATTGGTGTTTTGTGTTTAGAAATGTAAAAATTTCAGTGAATATTTGATTGCTGTTCCTGTTTTTCAATAACAAAATGCATAGGTCAGTATAACTACATTGCAAACAAAGAGTTTGGATAGCTAGCTTGGTAGTAGGGGGCCTGTCCTCATATTTTTTCATGGGGCCCAAAATTGCTAGCGGCGCCCTTGCGCCTACTACTCGAGTAGGTACTACATTTGAATTTGAATTTACTATACAATTGTTAGAAAAGTACTGTCTATATAGTATGACTGTGAGTAATATGAATTCAGGTGTACTACATCCACCATTAGTCATTATCATTTGACTTACCCGCACCAGTTGCGTCGCTTCACTCCCATTCATGAAATCTCTCACGTGGCATCATGGGATAGATTAGTGTCCATTTGATGCACCATTCAGAATCTTGCTGGAAGTTATAGGTCCCCCAGGTACTTGCCACCTATTGTTTTTCAAATACTATGAATTTGGACACGATTCTCTGCTTGCATACTGTTTTTAATGTACTATATAGCATGAAAGTGATTTCAGATGCAGGCCAAATGTTTTTATTCGTAAAGATTGGTTTTTCCACCAAATGCTGGTTTCTGTATTGGAATATTGAACTCTTCTGAAACATTAGTGTCAAGTGTATTCTTCATTTTTGGGATATTATATAAAATTAATCTAATCTGTGGATCCATTCTGCACACACCGCTGTGACAAATTGTTAATTGATACAAAAAAAAAG
This sequence comes from Danio albolineatus, assembly GCA_903798035.1. NCBI lineage: Eukaryota > Metazoa > Chordata > Actinopteri > Cypriniformes > Danionidae > Danio > Danio albolineatus. The sequence continues at coordinate 14,188,407 of CAIGQQ010026964.1, read as the reverse complement.
CTCTAAAATGACTTCACTATTATTTTTATTTTAAATTTGGAAGGAGTGTTGTCAGTAGTTTATCAAATGAAACAACAGTTGCATTTCACTTAAATAAATGTTTAAATGTACACAAAAAATTGTACAAAAAACTTTACAAGAAATTAAATACATCTTCAAATGCACGCAAACTTAAAAATACACAGCTTTTAATATTCGATTTTCAAGTTGAACTGAGAATATATAATGTCATGTGAGAGAATGTAATTCTGTTTGGGTCTATCTTCTGTTTCAGATGGGTTTCTGTACTCCAGAACAGTAAAGAGGAGGCGCTGAACAACGCCTTTAAGGATGATCAGAATGAGGGAGAAAACAACATTGTTCGAGAGCTCACTAAGGCCATCGTGGGAGAAGTGAAGAAGATGAGCGGCAATGATGAGTGCTGTGACTGCGGAGCTTCCAGTAAGAGAGTGATGTAAAACTGATGAAGCATCTGGGCTGGAGACTGAAATGTTGCAAATTTGAATCCTACAAGGATTTTTTTGATGCCTGAACTGTTATCAATACGCTCTTTAAAAAAAGTTAATTTTACATATAGAGCTTAGCATTCAAAAGGTAGATTTTATATAATATATTATTATTTTTTAAATAGAATTTCATAAAAATAGTTATTTTTATCATATGTGTATTACATTTATTATATATTTTTTATTATATATATATATATTTTTTTTTTTTTTGTATTAAATATAATAATAAAGAATAATATGTTGTTAGTAAATGTGGATAAATTATACATTTTATTTTTTATTGAAAAGTTTTCGCAATTTTGTTGAATTTCTGTCATTTTTCTTTTTTAACCATCTTTGTAGTTTTTATTATTTTTATTTTAAATGTCGTTTCAATTTAAATTGGTTTAAAGGTTGACTGAAACGAGATTTACTACAATACCTTTTATTTCAAGTAACAAAATGTTTAATCTAATGGTTATTAAATATAGATATAGTTATATATTATGGTTATTAGATATAGTTTGGGAATTGTAGGCATAAATCAATACTTTTACTCAAGAAGATATATTAAATCCATCGCATGATTTTCTATAATGTTATACAAAAAACTATTTCAAATGAACAGTTCTATTCATCAAAGTATCCTAAACATATACGTGTATTGTGGCTTTCATGAAATAGTAAGATGTTTTTAGCGTTGATAATAATAAAAATATAAAATGTAATAAAAATATGAAATATGAAATATGAAAACTCTAAGGGTATAAAACAGAAAATAAATTATATAATAATTTATTTTTTGTCGTGGAATAAGCTTGCACAAATCAAAACATTGACAATTGTTTATTAAGTGGTGGAGTAACAAAGTAATAAAAAAAAGCTGAATTATAAATTAAACAAATAAAATAAAAAGATTAAATTAGATGCTAAAGTGAAGCTAGAAATCATTTATTCACAAGTGCTTCATTAAACATTTTTTTCTACAAAATTGTATAAATTATGGTTAAATTAAATGAATCACTGAACTGTTTTTGTTGTTCTTTCCTGCTTGATGTGCACAAACTAAAATAGATCTTTTAGTAGAGTGTGATTATTGCCCCCCCTCGCACTGCTTTTTTCATATGAAATCTACACCCTGTGCTTCCTGTTTTGCATCTGGCCTTTTGGCTTCTCTTAGTGCATTGTAGTAAACTTAGTCATCCCAGTAGAACTAGTTTTTATGGTTATTGAGATAGAAAAGATAACCCTGGATGAAATTCAAATGAAGCATCAGTGACTTTTCTCTGTTGTTGTCCACAGATCCAACATGGCTCTCCACAAACCTGGGTGTGTTGATTTGCATCGAATGCTCTGGGATCCATCGGGAAATGGGCGTCCACTACTCCAGAATACAGTCTCTGACTCTAGACGTCTTGGGCACATCTGAACTCTTGGTAATATGGTAACATTCTTTCTGTCTTTTTTTGGCAGGAATTTTATATGTAACATTATTGAATGTTTTGCAGCTTGCTAACAGTGTGGGAAATGCAGCATTCAATGAAATCATGGAGGCAAACCTGTCCTCAGAGATCCCAAAACCCAACCCTTCTAGTGACATGTGAGCAACACATCTTTTGTTTTCTTTAGTGATTTAATCATTATAGATTTTTATCCGTAGATCTTTGTTTTAAAGCTGCTGTGCATTTTTTCCCTTTTAAAAATTATCTAAAATAAATATTTGCTAATTTACATAACCAGCCAGTGTTCAATAATATTTCTTTATTTTACCCTGATTCACTGTGGTGAGTTTGAAATGATGTTTTTCTATTTGAGTGATGCTGGTGGGGTTACTCCTAAGATAAATGGCAGAAAACTTGTATATTGTTATGTGATGTCTGTATACCTAAAGAAGAAGTCCGGGTTAGTAGCCTATAAGGCATGAGAGGATCATTTATAGCCTTTTTTCCACCACAGCCAGAATAATAGCATTTTCAAAATATGAATTTCTTTATATTAAAGATATTGTTTTATATTAAGATTATTCTGTAGAAAAATTGAAATCTACAGGTAAGACTAAATCCACTTTTCTGCTGTGTGGTACAGCTTGGTTTGGCTTCCTTCTGTTATATTTTCACTTCTTAGTATGGTGTAAAGGGCACATAGTTTACCCCTTTTTTAGATTCAAGATAAGTCTTTTGTGTCTCCAGGATATGTCTGTAAAGTTTCAGCACAAAACACTTATCAGATTATTTATTATACCTTTCAGACGTTTATATTTTATAGCTCTGAGCGCCAGTTTTTGTGAACTGTGCCCTTAATGCCTGTCCTTTCCCAGCCACCGTTCCCACCTGCCAGTCAGCGTGCCTCAATCCCCGCCCTCGGCTGCCTCAGGCCCCATTTACACTACTTTCAGTTTTAAAACAGCGTTTTAGCATGAAAACGATCCGCGTCAACAGTAGCGTTTCACCCAGCGTTTCTGAACATATCTCCGTCCACACTACTCCACCAAAAAATGTACATCACGTGACAATTGGCGCACTCTGGGCATGCGTGTTCAAGTATAAACAGGAAGCATGTGTCTCGCTGGTTCTTCCCGGTGTAACCCAAAACCAGCGTTCTAAATAGGGCTAACGCTGCTTGAAACGTGAGCGATTAGCGAGTGCTCGAACAATAGCTTGCCTCTTGCGAATACATGCAGCTGTTGTAGTAAAAAAAAGGCAGAGTTTAACTGCACAATAGCGCCTAAAACGGACAATAGTTCAAACAACGCCCATTCCTGTGTCCAGCAGCCACGCCTCCGTTTTCAGATGTCTCCGTCTCCCCCATCCACACTGAGACGGAGCAGCAGCGTTTTAGAATTAAAACGGCCTCTTCAGCGTTTCCAAAACGATCTGTTTTCGGGGCTCGAAAACTCTGGCGTAGTGTGGACGGATGGCGTAACCGTAGCAAAACTTATGCGTTTTAAAACGAAAACGCATTAGTGTAAACGGGGCCTCAGACTACAGACAGACGTGAAGGAAGTAGATCTCACGTAACGTTTGTGAGAAATGCTACAGTAGAAACTTTACCAATGAGTATTTGATGCATTTGTTGTGGAGTTGCAACAATGAGTCACACATAATGTCGTTACAAAGTTCACACACACACACAGATATACACACACACACACAGCAGACACATGCACACAGACTTCGCACATGTTTAGCTTTGCACTGTTTTTGCAGTTACTACGGAGACATGTTAATACGCAGCTGTCAATCAATTCAGTGGGCTCCTACGTCGGTCTCAAAATTGCTTCAATTGGTCCATCATTTTTATGTTGTTAAATAAAAAAAAAGGACTGGGTGTGTTTTATCACCCCAATACGACGGTATATACACTATACCTACACATATGTCTGTCCAACCAGCTTAAAAAGTTGATTTTTCACCATAGGTGCCCTTTAAAATAAATGGGATTATTGCTATAGTTACACCGTCTCCTACTGCCTTGACCTGAAAAAAACAAAAACTTTTTAATCCAGGTTGTCCCATCTTGCTGGATCCTTGGCTATAAACAAGATGAAGGTCTGTACCTCTTCTACTGACTACGATGCTGCTGTTGTTGTTTTTTTCTTGTGATGATAAATAAATGCTTTAGTTGCGTGAACCAACAATACAGAATTGGCTGCTGCTGACTAAATATAGTGGGTTTGGTGTCTTTTGTCATGAATCCAAGTACGCTGGTAGTGATGATTCTCTTGAAACAATCATTGATCAACAGTGTATATACATCACATTTTGGTAATAATACAGCTTGCATGGAATCTTACCTAAGGTGGAACTAAAAAAAATGTCAGGTACTAGCCTGGGTATAAAACGCAGTGGAAAAGGCCTCAACTGTACTGAACTGAACTGTGCCATACCAAACAGTGGAAAACCCCATCATTACACACTAATTATGTATAGTCACAATGATGTTGTTAATATAAATTATTTGAGAGCAAAGTTTAATAATAATAATAATAATAATAAATTACAGGATTTGATGTATGAGCATATTTGATGTTATGAGAGTGATTGTGAGATTTAATCCTCGTTTTAATCACAGATTTTTTTTCTGTGTCTTGTCGTTCTTCAGGCAGGTACGAAAAGACTTCATCACAGCCAAATACACAGAGAAGCGTTTCGCTCAGAAGAAGTATGCAGATAACGCAGCTCGACTGCATGCACTGTGTGATGCGGTCAAGTCTCGGGACATCTTCTCCCTGATCCAGGTCTACGCTGAAGGACTGGACCTGATGGAGACCATTCAGCAGCCTAACCAGCATGTGAGTTGTCTTTTTATTCTATTCTATTTATTTAAAAGCAACATTTAACAACATCCGCACTGTCTGACTCTCAACAAATGACTCTTAGGAGCTGGTTCTTTTAAGGAAACCAAGTACAATGAGGCAGATTCACTAACAGTCTGTGTCAGTGCACACCTGCGTTACAAAACTACTGTCAGGATTTGCTGAAGGCATGCAATGAATAATGTGATGAAAAGGCATGGACATAATTATTTTTGTGGCTGGCCTTGTTTGCTTATGCATTTGTCGGAATTTACATATAGATGCAAAATTTTGGAAAGTATAAAGTTTATATAACTTTTGTTGATCTAAGTTAGCAGTATACCAGAAAAAGAGCAATAACAAGTGCATATCTGACACATTTTTTAATTTGTAAAGTTTTCATGTATGGTCTTTACTCATTCACTTTCCCTCAGATTAGTTTGTGATTTTATCAGGGGTTGCCACAGCGGAATGAACTGCCTCTATGGTATTTATACACCTAAACTAAAAAACTTATGTTTATACATGAAGATCTACAATTTATTAACTTGGAAACTTTGGGCTTAGAGAAAACCTAGAGCTTCCCAAATGTCATTGCAATTTTTGCTGTTCATATGAATGCACTGTGATCAATCTTTTAGGTAGTCTAATGAACTTTCAAAGTCAGTAGGGCTGTGCGATATTGAAGAAAAATGCCATGTGCAAAAGCATACCAAATAATGCAACGTTCGATATGTGATAGTATATTTTAAAAAAATACATAAACTTCTAAACATGCTTTCGGGGAGATGAAAGCATGACTCCAACTTCAGAAAGTGAACAGACATATTTTACTGTCATAAAAAACATCAGACATTTTAAGAATATAAACAACTAAAAATATAAAAATAAATGCCACCGACACTTTGCTCAACGGGTGTAATTTTATCAGGTGGAAAACATCAAGAATAATAAAGAAAACAAAAATGTTTTTTGCTGTATTATTGCTTGTTCATACAATAATTCAGCATACATACTGAAATCCGTACAGATTTATGGTATCATAAAAAACAGTCTACTCTGCTTGGTTTAAGAGAAGCTGGTTGGCGTGTACAGTACATTGTCTGATGTGCCGAATAGTATTTCACAGGATGTGCTAATGACAGGCACACAAAAATACTTAATCATTTACTTAAATCATTCATTTTTGGCAAACTATTGTGATATGTACAGTTGAAGTCAGAATTAATAACCCCCCTGTTTATTTAATCCCCAAATTCTGTTTAAGGGAGAGAAGATTTATTCCAACACGTTTTTAATCATAACTCATTTCTAATAACTGATTTATTTTATCTTTGTCATGATGACAGTAAATAATATTTGACTAGATATTTTTCAAGACACTTATATAGAGCTTAAAGTGACATTTAAAGGCTTAACTAGGTTAATTAGGTTAACCAGGCTGATTAGGGTATTTAGGCAAATTACTGTATAACGATGGTTTGTTCTGAAGACTATCGAAAACAATATCTTAAAGGGGCTAATCATTTTTACCTTAAATTTTTTTTAAAAAAAATTAAAAACTGCTTTTATTCAAGCCGAAATAAAACAAATAAGACTTTCTCCAGAAGAAAAGATATTATCAGACACACTGTGAAAATTTCCTTGCTCTGTTAAACACCATTTGGGAAAATTTCAAAGGGAGGCTAATAATTCTGACTTCAACTGTATATCATGATAACCAAATATGTGATATTTCAGTAATTTTGATATATTGCACATGAATAAAAATCATTAAATTTTCTTTGTCCAGGCAGTGAATAAATGCTGTACATTTTTTCTTTTACTGACAGGAACCAGGAGAGACATCGCTACATCTTGCGGTACGAATGGTGGACCGAAACTCTCTCCATATTGTGGATTTCCTTGTACAGAACAGGTACTCCACTTATCTTCTGTATCGCTGCCAAATAATGAATGCTAATGAATAAATAAACCTTGATTTTTGCGTGCACGTCTAATGTGTATGTGCATGTGTTTGTTTGTGCAGTGGCAATTTAGACAAGCAGACAGCCAAAGGAAGCACAGCGCTACATTATTGCTGCTTGACTGATAACAGTGAATGTATGAAACTACTGCTGCGGGGAAAAGCGTCTGTCAGCATTAGTAAGAATTACAATACAACTTGCTGCTTTAACACCAGGCATGGAAAGTTTATGATATGATACTTTAAGCTGATTAAAATAGTTTAAAATGCTAAAATATTGAAAAGAGTATAGACTTACAGCTATGGAAATAAATTCTGGATTTAATGGATTTAGTATTGTTTGAATAATTCTATTCAGTAAAGGTCTGATAATATTTCTTTCAATTTTTAAATAAAAATATTATCATTTAAAGCAGGGGTGCCCAAACACGGTACTGTAGGGCCTGTGTCCTGCATAGTTTAGCTCCAACTTTCTTCAACACACCTGCGTGGAAGTTTCTAGTATACCTAGAAAGAGCTTAATTAGCTGGTTCAGGTGTGACTAATTGGGGTTGGAACTAAACTTTGCAGGACACTGGGCCTCCAGGACTAAGTTTGGGCACCCCTGACTAAAAGCATTTTTAATTGAAAATGGCATTTTTGGGGAAATTTGTCTGAAAAACAAATGCATTTATCTGTTGTTATCAAAAATAATAGATTATTTCAACAAATATTAGTTTTTTACATCTTCTGAAGTTAAGAAATGTTAGTATTATGTTGTCTAAAATCAATTTAAACATCTTAAAGATTTTATATTTGGTTGAAAAGTTTCACAGAATGAAAAAAAGCAATTTTTAAAACACATAACAGCTATAAATTGTCAAGTGCCATCTTAATTTCTTCCTGTTAAAAGCTGTACATTTAATACTTTTATTTTCTAGGTAGGTCTTTCCACTCTTTAAAAATAAATTAAGCAAATTAAGCTATTTATTATCTTAAAAATATTAAAACATTTGACATCTTTTGTCAAAAAACTTAATAAATAATGTAAATAAATGTTTTTCTTGCAGCTAATGATGCAGGAGAGACTGCTCTTGATTTGGCGCAGCGTCTCAAACACTCCAAATGCGAGGAGCTGGTAGGCATATTTGTTTTCATGAACGCAGTTTTTATATTGTGCTGCTTGTCTTGAGAGCAAATTCTCATGCAGTGTGTTGCTTTATGCTGCGCAATTGACAGCTGACTCAGGCGCAGACAGGGAAGTTCAATGTCCATGTGAATGTGGAATATGACTGGCGTCTGCATAATGATGATCTAGACGAGAGCGAGGATGAGATGGAGGACAAGGTGAACATGCTTTTTACTCACATACTCAAAATATCCCACTTTATTAAAATATACTGTATATATATATATATATATATATATATATATAT
>CAIGQQ010026964.1:14123784-14179844 GCA_903798035.1 Danio albolineatus | reverse complement strand
ATATATATATATATATATATTTTTTTTTTTTTACTTTCATTTTAATTAAATGCAGTGGCGGCTAGCATACCCAAAATATTTTTAGCCTATAGCCTAGTCTTAATAAAAAAACATTTTTCTAAATCTGTTTGTTGTCTTTCAATATGGGCTTATAAGCCAGATGGAGAAAGCTTCTTGGCACTTGTGTGTTTGTTTGGCAAATATTTTTTTTAAGCAGTGATGGCAAATCATAAGGCAGTTCGTTGCTTTGACACATTCCTTTGTCACATTCGTAGCTAGGTCTAATTTTATTAAAGATAAGTAAAAAATTCTAATTATGCCTTATTTTATCATATTCATTATTATTATTTTAACTTATTTGTCAGTCGTAACGGACAAATTAAAAAACAATCTAATGCAGCCTGTGTCAAAAATGTCAAAAGGTATTGCCTTTAAAACAAATGTAATATTAGTAACAAAACTATCTGATTTCCAAAAATGTATTAATTAATTAATTAATTAAAGTATTTTAACAAAATCTGACAATATGTGCTTCATGCCCAATTTTTCTGATGGACACACAATCTCTCTTTTTGTGTTTAGTAATTGAATATATACTAAATAAAATTTACATGGGCTATTTCTCCATAATGTTCTACCTGCTGGTCAGCCGATTGCAATGCCACAAAAACCAAGCTTGTTAGTTAAATCATATTATGTCTTCGCGCTCCTGCAGTTCTGCCTCCTGCTCCTCCACCTCCTCCTGCACCCAAGAGACCTCCGCCTCCAGACCCAAAGGCCATTCTTCTTCCTCCAGTGGCCACGGCTCCTCCTGCACCCTGCGCACCGCTCCTCATTCCACCCGCTCCTCTCAGGCCAGCGCCTATAGTGCCCCCTGCCCCAGTGTTGCCCACTTCATTTTCATATAAACCCCCACCTCCACCTGTACCTGTACAGCCAAAAGCCCCTGCATCCAAACCAATCAAATCACCCACTCGGTAAGATGTCCTTTCCCACTTCGATACGAATCCAATACTGCTCTTGATCGTTATAGAGATTTCAGCTGTTGCTTTGGTAGGATTACATCAGCTGCTTTGTTGTCATTTTTTTTCAGGGATCCCGTTGGTTCATTTAGTAAAGATGTAAGTGTAAATAAAGCTCCCCCCATTGGCCCCCAGTCAAGTGATAAAGCAGGTGAATTTTTTTAATACTCATATAACAGATTAATACATTGCTAAAGTCAGAAAATTGATTATATTTTTGAATGAATGGTTATTTTTGATTACAATGGTTTCCTGCAGATGCTCTGTCATCTGCTTCAGCACAAGCTCCTGTTCCTGTTCCTGCGCCGTCACCTAAACCCAGAACAGCCCCACCAGTAAGTGGCCCTTAAAGCAGTGTTTCATAATACTGACATATGGGCTGTTTCTCAATTCCAAGAACGCAGAGAATGGACTTGTGTTCTTGTGGAGAGCGGTCTTGCCAGGTCACATGGGGAGAACAAACTCGGGAGACCGCGAGGACAGAGAACGCGTCCTGTGAGAAATTAGATGATGCGTTCTTCCTGATGGTCACATGACCCTCACGCATCTTTAACCGAAAATTATTTAAACATTACAGCATTTATACAGCGATTTATTGTTTTCCCCCGTTTAACAATATATGTTATGCATAAAGACTTCAGTATTTAATACGAATTTCAACAAATAAACACCCTTAATGTATGTATGCCTTTATTAAGATTTTTATGGTAATAAAAATTAGCTCCTGAGGTAAATAAGTATATTTCTGAACTTTAATAATAAATCTATATAAATGCTGTGCTTCCCACCTCCAGTCGCAATGACTTCTGGGACTTCTAGAGCGAGTTCTGTGCTCAAGTCTGCATCGGTGCATCCTCGATATCAAGAACACATCCGGGAACTTTCATGCGCCCTCTGTTCTTGAGAATTGGAATTGAACTTCGGCGGAGGATGATGACGTTACACGAGAACACGAGGACACAAGACCGCTTAAAAACGCATATTGAGAAACAGCCTCATACTGTATAGAACGTACGGCCAAGTAGTACGTTTAAAATCAAATGCAGTACCTACTGAGTAATAGGCGATTTCGGACAAAGCCCATGTTTTGGATGTCTCCTTTGTCTGTCACACCCATTACAGGTCTTTAGTCTCTGCTAACAAGCTGATGATCTGGAACAGGTGTGTTTGGTTAAGGAGACATGGAAAATGTGCAAAGCTGGTGGTCCTCCAGGAACATGGTTGATTAACACTGACTTAAAGGATTAGCTCAACCAAAAAAAAAAATCATGTTATTAATTACCCACCCTCTTGTTGTTCAGTTGTTCGAAAAAGAACCAAAAAAACATAATCAAAGCATTCAATGGGACTTGAGTGGTTCGACTGTAATCACACAAACCTTTATAAAAACTTTTGTGTGCCAAAAACCTGTGAAAAAAAAAAACATGACTTCAATTTTCACCTATATGTCCTCTAGGTATTGTCAGGGTGCATGTTTACTGCAGGCACTATGGTGCTTGCATATTGTGACGCTGACTCTAAGACCAAATATGGGATCGCCAATCTCGGTCCTGGAGTTCCAGTGTCCTGCATAGTTTAGCTCCAACTTGTCTCAAAACACCTGCCTGGATGTTTCAAGTGTACCTAGTGAGAGCTTGATTAGCTTGTTCAGGTGTGTTTGATTAGGTTGAAGCTAAAATCTGCAGGATACCGGACCTCCGGGAACAAGTTTGGTGATCCCTGAAATATGCTGTATTGTCCATAGCAAATGTACACCCTGACCTGAAACAAAAGACATTGGTGTGAAAAGATTGCCGCAATCACTTTAAAAGCCTCAAGAGGGAGACGAAAATTAAAATACAATATCCCTCATTCCAAACAGGTTCCTTTTAAAAAAAGATTGCAACAGAGAAAGAGACTGTAGGTGTAAATTGCACTTGTATGGCATCTCTCTACTAATAACTAGTAAACAAAACTTTAGCAATGCCAACAACTGGATACTGGAAAAAATAGCTAATGTAGATTTTCAGTAGCAAATCTTCCTAAAAAGTTTCCTCTGTGGTGTGTTTTACATAAACTGTATGCCATTTTTGTTTTAGGCCAGTTTGCAATGATTGTTTGTAAAAAATTTCCAGATGCAATAAACACAATCATTTGTAATATTTCTAGAATAATTACAAAAAGCTAAAGAAAATATCCCCAGACATCTGATATATAACAACATATGCAAACCACGATTTACATCCAAGTTCATGTTTGGATTTAACAGATATAAAAAAAAATGTCATACATGTACATAAATTCAACATTTAAAAATATTGCCAAAATGGCAGTTTACAAATTAGAATTACAAATATACACATAGGTTCAATATATTACCTTTAATTTACTATATAGTATACACTAATAATTGGCCATATTTCATAATCATGATTAAAGTTATGATTATGTGCCCAATATTGCATGATAGTTTAAAATAACAATTTTGTCATCATTTACTCTCCCGTCACTTGTTCAAAACCTTTTTGAGTTTCTTTCTTCTGTTGAACACAAAGGAAGATATTCTGAAAAATGCTGGTTTCTGGCTCCAATTGACTTCCATAGTATTTTTTCTCACTATGGAAGTCAAAGGGTGCCAGAAACCAGCATTTTTCAAAACATCTTCTTTTAAAACTCAAAAAGGTTTAAACCACATGAGTGAGAGTTAATAATTTGGTAATTTTTAATTTTGAGTGAACTACCCCTTTAATTCTGCTACCCATCAGATCAAATCCTCATGCATGTGTTTCAGAAACAGAGACCTAAGAGGGTAAAAGCGCTGTATAACTGTGTGGCTGATAACCCTGATGAGCTGACCTTCTCAGAGGGAGAGATGATAATAGTGGACGGAGAGGAGGACAAGGAGTGGTGGGTAAGTACACTCGGAGTCTGACATCAGCTGAATGAACCACTCGGGATCCTGACGCTCTTCCACATGTTCTGCAGGTGGGCCACATCGACGGGGAACCAACCAGAAAGGGGGCTTTTCCAGTCGCGTTCGTTCACTTCGTCACTGACTGATGTCAGCGCTCTGCTGTCTAAAACCCGGCTCACACTGTGCAATTTTTAATAACCCTAAATGATCTTAGCATTAGACTGCACACATTTGATCTCCATGTGTCACACTAAGATCTCAGTATTCAGAATCTCAGACGGAACAACAATCATGTACACAAAACATGTACATGCGAGAAAATTAACCCGGAGTTTGACGTCATCTGTCTTTCACTATACCACATATCGACATGAAACCTCATGGCAAACATAAACAAACTCTATCAGCAATTTCACTCACAACATGCCTCAGTAATAAAACCAGAAAAGGCTGTTTTGACATTTCCCAGTGTTTGTTTGAAACTGTCGTCCTGATTGCATCACCAGATATACTGTACCACTCCTATTTGTTGTTGGTTTTGACGCTCGTCATAGCTAAAGTCACACTGCAGGAAAGGGTCTGAAATCTTCTCACACCGCCAGAACTTCATCATTGGAGGGAAAATCTGATCGCAGCGGCCGTTAATAAGGCAATCAAACACCAGAGATTTAGCCTAGAATCTTTTAGGATTTCCCATATTTGTCTCAAATCGATGACCAAATCGTTGCTGAAATTGTACAGTGTGAGCAGGGCTTAAATCAGACCACCAAACCATTGTTCAGACATGACACCACTGACTATTTAACAATCGATACGCCACTTGGTCATCCGTGAGGCTGATTGGTGTCATACAGGACATTCACAAACATTAAGACCTCAGGAAGTGTTTATTTTCTATCAGTTACTTTGATTCCAAGTGCAATTACCTTTAATATGGAAATCATCTATGGACTGTGATGAGTGATATGCATTATATGGGGACGGTTTGGTTATAGAAAGCGAGATGTGGCTGGATGAGCTTTTTGTGTTTTTCAGACATCATTTGCAATATTTTGCAAGCGTTTAAAGGCACAAGATGTGATATTCACCACTAGAGGGCATGTCTTCACAACACACAAAGGGTTATGTCTGTTAGTGCAGCTCTGTGTAGTTCATTAAAGCGCACAACATTTTAAAGCAATCAAACTGGAAATCAAGGGGGATGACCCACTGGAGATTGCAGGTGTATGATGTCCTGAGCATGACTAGTTAAAATGGCTTATTTCTCTGGATTCGAACATGCTTTGAAACAGAGGTGTCCAAACTACGGCCCGCAAGGCTTTATAAATGTGAATAGAATCTGGCCCGCTGTACAAAAATAAACGAAATTCAATAAATAACCACTGGGTGTTGCTATCACGTGCCTTCAATTAGGCAGCGTTTCCTGTTATGATGTAAAAGGAAAATCAGTGAGTGCAGAATGTCCGAGTTTAACAAGAGTTTGGATTCATCTAAATTTCCCTTAAAGAAACACCATTCAAAAAGGATGATGAGATTGTTTGGCTCGACATGTATATATGAACAAACATTTTCACTGATGAATCTAAACAAAAGTTAATTGAGAACCAATCTAATGGACAGCCACCTCTGTGATTTGCTATGTATATTTACTACACGACTCACTCCTGACTTGGCATCAATTCTGAAATCGAAAGCACAACATCACTGCTCACATTAACAGAGTATATGGTGAGTAAAAAATATGATTTTAAAATGTAGAAAATAATTCAATAATACACACACACACACATCTATATAGATAGACAGACAGACAGACAGACAGACAGACATTGAAATTGAAATTGTAAAATTTGGCCCGGGACAACGTTTTGTTTTTTTGCATCTGGCCCTTGGTCTAAAAACTTTGGACACCCCTGCTTTGAAACCTTTGGGATAACGCAAATACACAAGCCAAAAATATATATCGGTTTTAGTACTTTTTGGACATTTTAAAGAAAATAATGGTGTACATATTGTGCCTTTAAGTAACATGATGGACCAGGTTGGTTGCTTTTCAAAATTTGAAACCGGACAAGCCATTAAACTTTTTCTGTATATTTAAAAGACTGTGGTTTTATTTTCAGTGTTAAAACAATATTTTTCACAAAAATGTTAAAGTAGTGGCTTAGAAAAAGTAACATTCATGATTTTTGTGGAAACCAGATTGAATAGAAAGAAGAATGGAATTCTTTTCAGATAATATATGACATAACTGTAATGTTCTAAATGTGTGTACTGCAATTTTTCATCAATGTTATGCATCTTTGCTCAATAAAAAAACATTTATTTATTTGAAATAATATAGCATTTTGGTAGCACACAACTACAGACGACTCTCCCTCCCTAGAAATCCAGATGATTTGCTATTTTAGGGTCCAAAGTCCATCTTTGACCATCATAAGTTTTATTATTTTACAACATTATCAGATGCTCCATGAAACAATTTATCATTTTTCAAAAACAAAAAAAAAACAGCTTTTTCAAGTTTTCTTATTAAGCCAATAGAAAAAATACTAACATTATATTTACAAACCAAACGTCTTTACAATAGGCGTCTCTTGGAGAATGAATATGCACAATGGTCTCTCTGAAAAGGGCAACAAAATCAGTCATGATGGGGTAGTTTGTCTTAAAGAAGCAACGGCTCATCTTTGTGGTCCTCAAGCACTCTGTACAGCTGCTACAGTCTTTGAAACATCTGGAAAAATATGAGGAAAATAACAAAAATATCATCTCCAACGCAGTAACTGCTGCATGTATTATTGATGTTTGTGTACTAGACAAATAAATCTAGAATAAAATAATTGACTTGGACATATTGTTTTGTAAAATAAATGTTTTTTTTTCTTCTCAAAAACGACATTTGTGTGTGCAAAATAATGCCATACAGCTAACCTGGTACAAGTGGTTGTGTTTGTATTCGGCTCTCCTCTAGTGAAACAAAGTAGTCTGATTTGACGAGCTTTGATTCTGTGTTAGATGGGTCCTCAGCATCACCTGGGCCATCAGTCTCACAGGTGAGTGTGTGGATGGGGCCCCGGCAGCCCTTCAAGTGGATCTTGATTGATTCCTTGAACAGAGCATGAACATAAGTTATATGCCCACACAAGTGGCAAGCAGAGGAGTACAGTTTGACAAATATTGCTGCTGTTGGACAACAACGTAATTTTGAGGCTTTTTTAGTCAAGAATGTAGTTGTTTAGATTGCAACTATGCAGTTTATTTCTAAGGACAGTGCCTATTTTAAATATTTATAATTTCTTTATTTAATTATTTATTATGGTGCTCTCCCAATTGCAAGAGAGAAAAATACCTGGAAATCTCTGTAGACGGATAGCATTTTATGCCGTTAAGCCTTATAATCTTAAAATGTCATCAAAATGACCTGTTATATATATATATATATATATATATATATATATATATATATATATATATATATATATATATTTTCTTATACATTATGTATACACATTAGATTAGTTGGTGCCAAAACCAGAGCTTTTTTAACAAAATAACTTAAGATCATGGTAAAAATAGTACACCTAAAAATATTGTATAAAATATTAATAAAAAAAAATTAATAATAAAAAATAGGGAATTTAGTGGAATTTTTCATATAATCATATTGTTTTAGATTTTTCTTTTACAATACCTAAATAATAAATTGTATTATTTATTTTGCAATAGACATGGGACAATAACCGTTTTTAAGGTATACCGCGAAAATTTTGTTTTACCATTTCTAAGTATGTGTACGACTTTATGTACATTTTTTTGAGAACAGTGACAACAGTATCTCCAGCAGAAAAGATCTCCAAAGATGCTGTTCTAAATTGTTTATTTATTTATTTATTTATTGCCACATCAGCAACTTATGGCTATTTCATGGCCAGATAGGTATACATAAAAAATTGCATGATAAAAACAAATTCATATTATAATAAAAAGTTACTTAGATAAATACATAAAATATAAATAAGTAAAATTCACACAAAAATATATTCAAAGTTAAATATGGTTTTTCAGCTCAATTTTTGATAAATAATTTAGAACTCTTCCTGGTGGTACTTTTTTAAAAATGTCCATCAAAGTGCTCTCCTTATAAAAAAGTTGTCTAATTGCATTAAAACTTTCACATTCCAACAAGATATGTTTGATGGTAAGTGTAGCCTGGCAGTTGCTACATTTGGGTGGATCTTCGTTAGTAAATAAATATAAATGTGTCAACCTAGAATGTCCAATTCGACATCTAGTGAAGACAGTCTGTTCATGCCTGCTCTCAAAATGATAATTTGCAGAGTATCTTTCATTTATTTTCGGGTTAATTTCATGGAGTTTATTATTTGTGCAATTGTCCCATTCTCTTTGCCATGTTTCGTTTATGTATGAATTGATTGTGGGTTTCAAGTCTTCAGGAGGAATTAAACATTCTGTCACTTTCAAAGAAATAGCCTGTTTTGCTGCTTCATCTGCCAGTTCATTTCCATGTAATCCCATATGACCTGGAATCCAACAGAAGATGATGTCGAACTTCTTATTTTCTAGTGTTGTCATTTTCTTTACAATCATAGAAATTATAGGGTGATCACACTTAGAAGCTTCAAGTGCTTGAAGACAGGATTTGGAATCTGTGCAGATTAAAAAGTTGCGGTACTGTGTCCTTTCCGTTTGTTCTAAAGCCATATTAATTGCATAAGCTTCTGCTGTGTAAATTGAACTTTCTCCTGGAATCCGAGTACCAAAAACATCATCTTTAAAAACTACTGCTGCAGTTACTCCTTTGTCTGTTTTCGAACCATCTGTATATATGGGCTTATGATGAGGAAGACTGTTGGTTATTTGTTTGAATTCTTGTTTGTATTCATTTGGATGAGTCAAGGACTTCTTCTGTTTGGTTAAGTTCCATAAGATTTTTATTTTTGAGTTGCACCAAGGAGGATTATGGCTCAAATCAGGTAGAGAAAGCTTTTCCATATTAACTCCCAAATTCTTCAGGTGGGGTTTCATACGGATTCCAAAAGGACAGATATAGTTGGGTCTGTCTTCATACAATGCTAAATATTCCGGGTGAAAGACTGATGGATAAGCTGGGTTACCTCTTTTTGATTTCAGTTTGACAGCATATTGGAGTGCTAATTTTAAACGTCTTCTTTCGAGAGATGGTTCTTTTGCTTCAATATATAAACTTTGAACAGGGGATGTTCTGAATGCTCCCAATGAGATTCGAAGTCCTGTGTGATGTACAGTATCCAGCATTTTAATGTAGGATTGTCTAGCCGATCCATACACTATACTTCCATAATCCATTTGGGATCTGATCATGGTTCTATAAAGACGAAGCATTGTTGTACAATCTGCACCCCATTTTGTTGTGGTCAGAATTTTAAGGATATCCATTTTTTTCAAGGTTTTTGTTTTTAAGAGTTTGATGTGTGGAATAAAGGAGAGTTTATTATCCAGGGTGAGTCCAAGAAATTTAGTTTCCTTTACAATTTTTATAGGTTCTTCTTCCAAGAAGAGACTTGGTTCTGGGTGAAGAGAACGTAACTGACAAAAATGCATGCACACAGTTTTTGATCTGGAGAACTTAAATCCATTCTTGACTGACCAGTCATGCATTTTGTTAATACAGAGTTGCAATTGTCTTTCAATAATATTCATGTTTCTTCCTCTGTAACAGATACACAAATCGTCCACATATAGACTAGAGAATACATTTAGACCAATAGCATTTATAATGCTATTGATTTTAATGTTAAATAATGTAACTGATAGTATGCTTCCTTGTGGTACACTAAGTTCTTGAATATATTTATTTGACAGAGTTGTTCCTATCTGAACACGAAAACACCTGTTTGTTAAAAAATTTGAGATAAAAGCAGGTAGATGTCCTCTAAAACCCATTTCATGTAAGTCTTTTAAAATGCCATATCTCCAAGTGGTGTCATAGGCTTTTTCCAAGTCAAAGAATATTGCTACAGTATGTTCTTTTTTAATAAAACCATTTCGCACGTAGGATTCTAGTCTTACAAGATGATCTATTGTGCTTCTTCCTCTTCTGAAACCACACTGATAATTACTAATATTTTGGTTCTTCTCTAGTGACCACACAAGTCGATCATTTATCATTCTTTCCATTGTTTTACACAGACAACTGGTAAGGGCTATAGGGCGGTAATTATTGGCATCTGAGTGGTCTTTACCTGGTTTAGGTATAGGAATGATTAAAGATTCTTTCCAACAAGATGGTATCTTTCCAGATGTCCATATATAGTTAAAAATATTTAAAAGGAGGTATAACACATCATAGGGTAGGTGCTTTAGAAACTGATAATGTATTTTATCCGGACCGACTGCAGTGTCTTTTGAATTTTTCAAAGCTTTTTGTAGTTCTTCCATTGTAAAGGATTTGTTGTATATTTCAGTATTATCAGAGGAAAAGTCTATCTGGTTTTGTTCTTGTTGCCTTTGTATTCTTTGAAATTGAGGAAGACAATTTTCTATGGATGAGTTTCTTTCAAAAGTTTCTGCAAGGTTGTTGGCAATTTCTTGTTCAGTAGTTAGTTGGGTGCTGCGACTATTTATGTGACATATTTGTGATCCACCTTCTTTGTTCTTCATTTTTCGTATCATATCCCAGATTTTCTTAGTTGGAGTCTGTGATGTTAAATTTGATATGTATAGTTTCCAGCTCTGTTTCTTGGTTTCATTAATAGTCCTTCTTGCCTTTGATCTTAATATTTTCAATTTAATGAGATTTTCATTCGTAGGATGTTTATTAAATGTTCTTTCTGCCTTTTTTCGTTCTTTGATGGAATTTTTGCAGTTGTCATCAAACCAGGGATTATTTCTTCGGTATGGCTGTCCTGATGTTTTTGGAATGGTTTCTTCTGCTATTTCAATCAGTTTGTTTGTAAAAACCGTTATTGAATTATGGTTTACTTGGTCCATTTCTCTGTATTTCTCATTGCATTGAATTTCAAAACTGCACCAGTTTGCTTTTTTAAGGTTCCATCTTGGGGTTCTTTGTCTTTGAGTACCTAATGAAGTAATAATCAACGGAAAATGATCACTTCCACTTAGGTCATTCCAGACTTTCCATGAAAAGTCTGGAGCTATCAAAGGATGACAGAGTGTTAGATCAATAGCAGTGTAAGTTCCATGTCCTGGGTGCAGGTATGTATAAGATCCATCATTTAGTATGCACAGGTCATTTTTTAAAATGAAGTCCTCAATTACTTTTCCCTTTGAGTTCCTGTAGCTTCCTCCCCATAACGCATTATGGCTGTTTAAGTCTCCCATGAATATGGCTGGGGATGGTATCTGCTGTCGTAGATTATCCATATCTTGTAAGGTTATAGTAACATCAGGGGGGATATAAATGGAACATAAGGTAATAACTTTGTGGAGGGTTACGCGTACTGCAACAGCTTGCAAGTTGGTATTCAATGTTACATAACTGTGAATTATATCCCTTCTAACTACTATAGATGATCCTCCAGAAGGTCTATGTACATTTCTACCAAATGCATTAAAAATGTTGTAATTTTTAAAAGTTATTTTATTATTTGGTTCTAAGTGAGTCTCTTGTAGACAGAACGCAATAGGGTTAAAAACTGTTGACAGGTGTTGCAGTTCAGCAAAATTTGCTTTCATCCCTCTGCAATTCCACTGGATTATACAGTCCTTCATTTTTAGGTAGGTAAAACAAGAACAGTTCCTTTATTGTTACATTTCGGGGATAAACTTCTGCTTCTGGAAGTTAGTATCTCTTTCATTTCCACATCTTTTGGAGTTTCTGGTTTGTGACTTTTTCTACTTGAATTATTCTTTGATGATTGGGCTGGAGTGTTTGTTTGTGTTTTTCTTCCTCTTGATGAAACGTTTGATTCTATTATCTGGCATTGATCTTCATCCATTTGAGTCTGGTTTGATGCATTTTGGGTTTTCTTTTTATTCAAGTTTTGGCTTTTGTTTAGACATTGAGGTTTGTCATTATTTAGCCACGTCAAGTCTGTTTGGCATTCTACAGAGTTCAAGATTGGTTTTACTACAGATGCGTATGATCTTTTTAGTTTAAACATTGGGGATTCTTCAATCTTTCTTCTTGCTTCTGTATAGCTTACTTTCTCAGTACATTTAACTCTTTGAATTTCTTTTTCTTTTATCCATACAGGGCACTCTTTTGATGAAGATGGATGGTCTGCTTTACAGTTGCTGCATCTTGCTGCTTTATTACAAGTTGGTCCATGTCCTTCTTCTCCACAGTTGGTACATAATGGTTTATTTTTGCATCCTGCAGAACCATGTCCGAATTTTTGACAGTTGAAACATCTTAATGGATTTGGGATAAATATGTTGACTGGAACACTCTGGTATCCTAAGTGGATCTTTTCTGGTGGATGTGGTTTATTGAAAGTCATGATGTAGGTTCCAGTTTTGATGATCTGCTCTTCTCTCCTGATTGTAATTCTTTTTACATGAATTACACCCTGTTGCTGTAATTCCATTTGGATCTCTGCCTCGTCCATGTCTTGCAGCTCTCTCGTTCGTATTACTCCTTTACTACTGTTGAGAGAGGGATGATAGAAAGTCTTCATAGGTACATTAGCCAGCATATTTGCACGCATCAGGTTTTCCGCTTGAGTTTTTTTCAAACATTCAACAAGTATTTGTCCAGATCTGAGTTTTTTCACATCTTTAACTGATCCTGCAATTCCAGTGACACCTTTTTGTATAGCAAAAGGTGATAGCTTTGTCAGCGGCATGTCCGTTTGGGTTGACTCTAAAATTATGAATCTTTGCCATGTTTCGCCTTTTTGAGGAGTTATATGTCCATTCTCGGAGTCGTCATCTGATTTAAGTCTTTTGTGGTTTTTTGAGTTTGCCATATTTGTATAGAATTAGTTTCATTACTTCTGCTCCTCACCCACCTCGGAGCCCAACAAGGGGATGCATAGAGCTGCGGATATCCTCCAGTTATGCATCAAGGATACAGAGGTAATATACTCGAGTAAGCAGAACAAAGTTCACGTTCCTCGATTGACCCTTTAGCCATTGTCTTACAAAGTAAGTCTTGACCAGCCGATTGATTGGATTGAGCCCATCCAACCTCCCGTCTATGTGAAGTTGGAGCCAAAGCACTGTGTTGGTGTTGAGGGAACCGCAGTTACCCACATTCCTCAAATGCCAGGATCTCTTTCTCCACAGACACGGGTTGCAACTCACGGCAAACAAGTCGCCCCATTTGTCGCCTTTTACGATCAGCAAGGGGGTGCTAGGGACCTATTCTACCCCGGGTCCCCACGGGGGGTTCTAAATTGTAAAGATATTGTAAAGACAGCAGAAGTTAATGATTCATTTGAATTATTTAGCCTGTCATGTTTACAGTCCCAAAATATTCAAAATGTTTCCCAAAATACAATATACTGTGTTCAAAGGGGATTTTTTTTTTGTTGTTTTTTTACCCAGACATTTAAAAAGAAGATATTTTACAGCAGTCAACACAATACCGTGAAACCGTGATATTTTTATCCAAGGTTATCATAATGCCAGAATCTTACACAGGCCCATGCCTACTTACAATAAAGTAATTGTATTATTTTTTAAAAGAGGGTGTACTCATTTATGCTGTGCACTGTATACATATAAATACATACAAAGCCTATATATTTGTGTATGCATGTAAATAAAAAAACAAAACAAAATGAGAACACATTTCATCTTTGGCCTGCAGTTATCCTCCCGATGCAACTAAGATTCAAACCTTTAAATGTCTTACTTCAGTGGGAGTGGGCACCTCTAGTTTGGTCTCTTCAGGGGCCCTGATGGCAATGATGGTCTGGTCCTTGAAAACATCGATCTGACAGATGTCCTCATGTGTCACATAAGCTGAGGTAAATCAGTGGTTAAGACCATAACAACTGCAAGCAGTACTAGAGCAATAGTATATAAAAAAATAATGTTAGAAATATGAGTGGATATTCAGCATTGTCTTTGAGGTCAGTCAGGGCAAAGAGCTGTTGGGCGCAGTCCTTGATGAGCCAGTCGAGAGCCTCCTCTGTTGACTTCAGATGAAGGAGCTCAGCTCTTGTCTTGGGGCTCCACTGGCTCCCGAAAGAGCTGAGAGGTGTTGGACTCCTAGGGCAATGAAACAGACATGTGAATCGCATACTGATGTATTAAAGAGATAGTTTACCCAAAAATAGTGAACTACTAGTAGTTAGTAGTAGATAGTACTCGGGCCAACAAAGATGTGACTTTTTTAAAGTCTGAGTGAAATCAAAATGTCTATTTATTTCTTTTTTTTAACAGTGCAAGCTGTTAGTAAATGCACCTCTAAATATAAAAATAAATGTCGAATGACTTGCTGTAATCGTACATCCACTGGATCTTGTTTTTTGATGTCTTCTTGAGTAGATGGATCCCTGTGAGCACGTTGGTGATGTCATACACCCGCCTCTTTCGTGTGCCAAGTTTTCGCGACACCTCATTGAGATCTACGATTCCATCCGGCGCTGAGTTAAGAAGCTGCATGAAGCGTTTGGTCAGTTGTCCAAGAGCAACGTCAGATCGGTGCGGGGCTGCAATACGGAAAGAAAAAGATTACTGAGGACAATTTTTTACATTTTGATTTTAAGTGTTCAAATTATGCAAAGCATCAGAAAGTGAATGAATTTACGAAGATATGATCGAGACCTTTATTGTCGAATGGGTCGTCAGCCATGTTCACAGGGAGAATGAAGGCATTGCTAAAGACAGGTCTGAAACAATAAAAAGCTCACAATTTAACGAATGGGCAAATTAATCAATATTGTTTCAGCGCTGTTATTTTTATAAAGACTTTAATGAAGTTTCACCTTTGAGTGACACTCTGTTCTTGGGGTTTACTAATTGTGCTATTTGAGTTGTTATCTGCAGGACTGGGGTCTTCATCGTCATCTTCTTCTTCGTCATCCTCAAAGTCTTCTTCATCAAGATCATCATCTCCAGCAGCTCCACTCTTAAACAACAACAGTAGCGAGGAAATATTAACTAATAATTTATTTCTACATTAAAACTGCAAAAATGTTAAATAACTAAAATTGACTCAAATAATTAATTAAAAATAAAATGAAAAGTGTGAATAAATATGTTTACATTCAGCATAAATGCAGTGTTTTGGAGTGATTGTAAGAACGTGTCTGGTGCAAATGTCGGTTAAAGTGTCAGTGAGATGAAGAGTGTTTTCTACAGGTGGATTGTCAAGCCCACTCACCTGCGTGAGGCGCACACTCAGAATTGCATACTGTTCTGAGGTTATAAATACAGTACGGTTATGTGAAGGGAAACGATTTAAAAAAGACAGTGTTAACGAAACATTTCCTAACTAATGATTTGAAGTCCTTAAATACATGTCACATCATATACGACTCTCTGTAAGTGAGATTTTACACTCCACCAACCTCCTCGAGTGTCTCCGTGTTCCCGCTCTGCTCTTCCTCACACGAGCTCCAGCCGACGACCGGACCCACTAGCGGGGGCATGATCGGGATTGCGTCCGAGCTGATGCCGTCGGCCGTGATATGATGACTGAGGAAATGGTCCTCGCATATCTGATGAAGATCTGTGATTTCACGCTCAGTGTCCCGTAAAGCCGCCAGCCACACTTTCACTCGGGCCTTGTCTTTTGGGAACCTGAAGAATCTCTTGCGCGGTCGACTCGGCTGCTCCTCCGGTCTGAGATCGCTGAAGTTTATGCACCCCTGCACCGCGCACTTCACCATCGTCAAAACACGCTCTCGGTTTATGCCGCTAGATCCAATCTGATCGGCGTGCAATGTGCCGTGTTTACACTCATCACTGCAGGAAACGCAAACACTGTGTCACGTGATGGCGTTTGACCAATCAAATAGCTTATTTTCTGCCTCTGGTCCTCTCTAATGGTTAAAACTCATGTAGTGACATCTAAAGGAACGGAGAAGTAATTTATGTCTGGATTATTTGTACAGTATATCAGTGTTTATGGACATGTATGAATTTCCGAGCACTCTAATATATATATATATATATATATATATATATACTGCACATTGAAACAGAATTATAGAAAACTATTTTGTTAGATTATTATTGTTACGCAGATTTTTTTATTCATTTATAATTTGTATCATAAACATATAGACGAATTGCCATGTTTGTAAACATTCAGGATGCGCACGCAGTGAGGTGGCAGAAAAAAACCGGGAGCGCTAGCATTTACAGCGAGGGAATGACATCCGTTGTGGTACAGAGTTTGTTGATGTCTTAGAAATAAGTTATATTGATTACACATTATACATATTGTTTACATAATGCTTTCAGCGTATTATAACAGCTTGTCACCCACTGATAAGCACAGCTATTTTGCTAATTTAACACTAAAGTGAGCGGCGTTCGTCTGACAGGTCCAATAGCAATAGCAACATCCTCCCAATGGATATTGGATAAGACGAAATGGCCCAACATCCAGCCCGAAATATCTCATTGAAACTCCGAGTGATTTTACAAGAGAGAAGTTAAAGGCCTAAGTCTTTGGATGCCTACAATTTTGTTGTGTGTGGTCATGTGCAAGAAATAATGTTCCCTGATTACCAGATTCAAAACTATGTAGTGCTAAAAACTGAGGTTCTGCCTAGCCAAAGACAAGAAAAGAAGACGGAGCTGTACAAGACCTGGGTAATCATTAACAAGCAAAACAACTGCATTCTGACAGTAAACTGCACCTGTACGGCAGGGTATGTCAACTTACATCTTTACGTTTCATTATTAGCATTCAGTGTCTGTAGTTTAATTAACCATATTTTAATGAACAGTTTTTGCTGAAATCTGCAATCAAAAACGAGTAATGTGAATGATTCAGCATAGAGTGAACTTACCTGATATGAAATAAGAACTGCAGAGACAAGCATTTTAATTATATCGTCACTCCACTCAGCTCCCTTTTACCCAAAGATGTCTGTGGTTAGCATTAAAAGCAGTGGGGTGTATGGTAAAAGTTAAGTTTTCTGTTTTTGTGTGCAGAAATAGTGTTTGTTCCTCAGTTATGATCAAGTGTTCATGAGATGGATTGCTTGAGGGAAAGAACTGTTCCTGTGTCTGTTCAGGTGCACAGCGCTCTGTAGCATCAACCAGATGGTAAAAGTTCAAAGAGCCAGTGTGCTAGATGTGAGAGGTCCAGAATGATTTTGCCTTCACTTTTGCTCACTCTGGATAAGTACTGTTTTTGGAGAGTAGGGAGTGTTGTACTAATGGGGAGCTGAGCTAATTTGGGCAAGAAGAGGTTTGGGATGATAGTATTAAAAGCTGAGATGAAGTCCACAAATAAGATCCTCACAGGTCTTTTGTCTGTCTAGATGTTGCAGAACATAACGCTGCCCCGTGTTGACGGCATCATCCACAGACCTGTTTGCTCTGTATGCAAACTGAAGAGAATCTAGTGAGGGTCCAGTGATGTCCTTCAGGTGGGCCAGCACCAGTTTTTCAAATGACTTCATGACCACAGACGTTAGAGCCACAGGTTTGTAGTCATGTAGTCTTGTAATTTTGGGTTTCATTGAGATGGGGATGATGGTGGAGCGTTTGAAGCAGGAGAGCACTTCACATGGCGCCACTGATCTGTTGAAGATCAGGGTGAAGATGGGAGTCAGCTGCTCAGTACTTTAGGCAGGCTGGTGTTACACAATCTGGGCCTGGTGCTTTTCTCCTCTTCGCCTTCCAGAATTGTTAATACTGATGAAAGAAGAAAAATTTGCTAAAGAAAACCTGTTGAATCGCACTCACAAATGATGACTTGCCAAAAAAATATTTGGAAATTGATCAAAGCACATTTTATAATTTACTGATATTTAGTTACATTCATGCGTAATGCCACAAATAAAGTTCCATACAAAGTTTTTAAAAAATTGTTTTATTGTTTTTCAATATTTCATAGGAATCTTTCAGGTTCTTCATCAATGCCTTGCGAAATCTCCACAGTTGTTCACCCTCATCCTGCAGCTGTAGGACTGTAATGGGCCCGTCCTAGGCTGCCGGAGAGGAGGGTTCTGGAGATGACCAATGTCGTTCTGTTGAAGAAACAGACATAATCATGTAATGCTGGACAAGTTTAATGAGCGCTTCAGTTCATTTCAAATATAACAAATTTAAATACAACATTTTTTTTTGCATATTTATAAGCAACTGTGTTGGGTAAAAAGTTACATACAATTTTAAGCCTATCTAACTCTAAAAATGCAAATATTTCCACATTACTTACATTTAAAAGTAACTAAGTAACACATTTACTTACTTTTTAAAAAAGTGTTGTTTCCCAACATTGATACTGTAAGTGTTTAATTTTTGGGATGAACAATTTTGGAAAAAGCTATTTTCAGTGTAAACTAAATCTTTCAATAAGACTGAGAAAAACAGAAAGCAGGAACTAACCCGTATTCTCATTCTTCTGAGATGATCAGCAGGCTGAGGCTCTCTCATTACTCTTCTATTCGGTGATGAAGATGTCTGAGAGCCTTCATGCCTGTCCTGCTGCTGCTTCTCAAGCTGCGGCTCAGGGATCAGATTTTGTCTGACACTGGCTACAACCTCTACATGCTGCTCATTCTGAAGAGGCAGCTGGTTCACACATGCATTATTCTGTTGAAGAAAAAGACAAAAATCATGTAACTCCCAACTATGTATTATGCAGGATTTGACATCCCGACAAATGATGTATTGTATTAATAACATGTAAGCTTTTAAATAGTGGCTGCAGATAATAGGAGATTGAGTGTGTAGTACTCAATTTTCAAAGTACTCAAAAGATCTATCAGGTTCTTCATCAATGACATGTGAAATCTCTGTTGTTACTCACCACTGTGCTGCAGCTGTAGGACTGTAATGGGCTTGTATTAGGCTGCCGGAGAGGAGGGTTCTGGAGATGACAAATGTCGTTCTGTTGGAGAAACAGAAATAATCAACAACAAAGCTGGGCAGGTTTAATGAGTGCTTCTGTGACTAAATCTCTTTCTGTCATTTCCAAATGAAATAACTGTAAATGGAACATTTTTACATATTCATAAGCAACAGTGTAGGGCAAAACAGATATATTTTTATATTTAAGCCTATCTTACTTTACAAAAACACAATTTCACATTACTTAGCCTAAATAGTAACTAAATCACATGTTTGGTTACTTTAAAAAAAGGTTTTGTTTACCAACACTGATTAACAGTGCTTGAATTTTGGGTGAACAATTCTGGAAAAAACACATTCAGTGTAAACTAATTGTTTTTTTGAAACAGAAAGCAGGAACTAACCCATATTCTCATTCTTCTGAGATGATCAGCAGGCTGAAGCGCTCTCATTACTCTTCCATTCAGTGATGAAGATGTCTGAGAGCCTTCAGGCCTGTCCTGTTGCTGCTTCTCAGGCTGCGGCTCAGGGATCAGATTTTGTCTGACACTGGCCTTTACATGCTGCTCATTCTGAAGAGGCAGCTGGTTCACACATGCTTTATTCTGTTGAGAAAAAGACAAAATCATGTGACTCTGAACAGAAATTCTGAAGATCTGTAAGTTCAGTCTTTCTGTGGAGTCTGTTAAACAGAATTAAGCCGAAGCAGCAACTTATGCCGTCATAAAAAGCTGTACAAAATTATAAAAACATTTCCAGCTAAATGGTTCAGAAGAATATTTTTCATTTCAGGGTGAACTATACCTTTAAGTGTCATGATATGTTACACACAGAAGCCACTGGCACATGCCACTGCACTAAGTGATACTTCCGGTGGCACATCCTGTTTTCATTGTGTTACTGAGAGTCTTCACAATCTAAATAAGCTAATGGGTGTCAGTGACTGTCAGTAATACAGGCCACTGCATTGACACGTCACAAACGTCAGTGGCACACGTCACTATCCACTGACACATGTCAATAAAAGCAGATCTGCCACCGCAATTGTCACTAAGCACAGTAGCATGTGCCGGGGGTGTCTATACAATCAGAAGTCTTGTCTTAAAATTTGCAAAGCTTAAGCAAAACTTGTTGAATCACACTCATGAATGACGACTTGAGAAATCAAATCTTAGAATATTGAACACAGCACATTTGAGAGCATTTTATCATTTGCTGATATTAAGTTCCGTTCAGGTTTAATGCCACAAATATAGCTCCACACGTCTGCTGCTGAAGAATTTAAAAAGATTTTTGTTGTTAAGACATTGAGGCTCATCTGTCAGGTTCTTCATCAATGACATGTGAAATCTCTGTTGTTACTCACCACTTTGCTGCAGCTGTAGGACTGTGATGGGCTTGTATTAGGCTGCCGGAGAGGAGGGTTCTGGAGATGACAAATGTCGTTCTGTTGAAGAAACAGACATAATCATGTAATGCTGGACAAGTTTAATGAGTGCTTCTTTGACTAAATCTCTTTCTGTCATTTCCAAATGAAATAACTGTAAATGGAACATGTTTACATATTCATAAGCAACAGTGTTGGGTGAAACACTAATATATTTCATATTTCATATTATCTAGATCTCATTCTCGTCACAGGACAAGTTTGAAAAACTTTGTTGTGATACAATTCAAATGTTTACAACTGTGTTGATTAATTTCCCCCCTAATAAGACAGTAAAAATAAGAAGAAGCAGGGACTGACCGATGCTGTCATTCTCGTCAGTGAAGCGGTTAGCGGAAGACCCCTCAAAACTCTCGCTTTTATTTTTTGAGAGCTTTTCGGAGGTGTCTCTGGCTTCGCTAAAACCATTTGACACATCTCGACTTGGGCTGGGGTACCAGACACAACTGGCGCAGGAGCTCCAGACGACTCCTTGCTCTTGAGGACTTGGGATGCAGCAGGATTCCCCTTGTCAGGCACACTGGCAGGCACAGGCGCTCCTGGTGAATAGGGGCTTGATGTTCCTGATGCCTCCTGATGTCCCCAAAACCGCATTGAGGAGATGTCAATCTGAGGCTCATTATCAATGGGGCGCTCAGCCTCCACGATTTCCCACCAGCACCCTCCAGCAAGGGCGGGCTCTTCTGAGACCTCAGGTACAGAGGACTCATCTGCTGTCTCTGCTGGACCAGACGCAGGAGTCTCTATATCGTCCTGTTCAAGAAACACACATAATCATGTAAGCCTGGACAAGATGATCGCTTCTTCGACTTTTACTATCATCTAAAAAATATAATGGTTTTAAATCCAACACGATAGCATATGTGACCTTGGACCAGAATAGTCTTACATTGCACTGGGAATATATACTGTATGAGTCAAAATTCTAGATTTTTCTTTTATGTCAATAATCAATGTTATCAAAAATCACATTGAAGATATTTTATAAATGTCCTCACTGAAAAAACGATTCATTGTATTTACTAATTTATTTTAATGTAAGTGGTTGCAAACAATAAGGGCTGAATTTAAACAAACAATTAAGCAATGTTCAACTTATTTGTTTGTTTAAATTTAGCCCTTATATATTGTTTGCAACCACTTACCTTAAAAAATGTATTGTTAAGTTGCTAAGTTAATTTTGACAGCTCTAAAGGCATTTTTCTTAATATTTTGATAGTTTGAACTCTGATTCCACGATAATTAATTGTATTTTCTGTAAAAACTGTCCTATATCATTCTCTTTATTCAGCTTTCCTTTTATGTGTGAATCCTAATTTAAATAAATTGACACTTAAGAGATGACTTAAAAATCATCTCAAAAAAATAATTTATTGGATTTACTAAATGTGTTCAGCAAAGTTCAGCCTAATTTGTTTGTTTAAACTCAGCCCATATAAATTATTTGCAACCATTTACCTTAAACATTTTTAGCAAATCCAGTGAATATTTTTTTCCAGTGCGTATCTAAAAGCAACATTTAATTGTTTGAAAAGCTTGAAAACAGTACCTTCACAGTTTGACTCAGGTAACCTGAAGTGTGGTCAAACCGACTCTCCTCGTAAATGGGGTGTAAAACCTCCACAATAGCCCACCAGCGGCCGGTGGCGAGGGCACTGGTGAGCTCTTCTGCGCTCTCAGGATGAACAGAGGCAGGAATGAGTTGGCAAAGCTCGTGAAAATCAATGGTTGACATGCTGATGATAATGAACGCAATGATGAAACACAGGAGACGTAGAAGACTGCTAGACACTGATGGCGATGACAAACACAAACAGGCTGTAAAGCACTGTAAAATAAAGAGACAAGAGATGTTTAATAAAAAAAAAAGCTAAACAGGTTGTCTCAAACCCATTTCCCTCTAAAATATCCATAAAGGCACAGTTAAATAACAATATTAATCCGAATTTCATCATTAGTTTAGCCTTCTTTTTAAAACAGCTGCTGTACAGCATTATGTATTTTGGTCTAGAAATAATATCCGCTTTTCAACTGTCGGGCCAAAAGCGCGCACGATGCGTTCCGCGTCGCTTTCTCTGGTCACCGCCAGGGTTTTTTGGTCTGCCAGACCTTTAACCAAAGGCCTGTGAGATGTATAGACTTGACTCGCATTGGTCCGACAGCGGAAAAGCGGCTATTGAGACAATATTCCTGCTAAAAACCATAAATTCTCTGAATCATAAAACTTTTTCAGCTAAAAACAGTTTTTTTCCTTAAAAAAATGCGCCGTGTGAAAAGCGTGTACTCACGATCATTCAACGACTCGGAATGATTCTAAAAGCACAAACACTGGACTTTAGAGAATTCGTTCTAATGGAGCGATGACGACGCAGCCTTGGAATCCATTACGTTACTACAGTACAGGCAGGTAGGACAAATAATAAATTACATTAACTTAACATCTTTTTAAATTAGCTCATATGAATAACTTATCAATTTCTTGCAATATTTGCATAGCATAAAGTATATTTAAAAATACATATATTTTAAAAAGCATAAAACATATTTGTGCATATTTATTTTCTAGCTAAATAAAACAGGCTACATTACCGAACATCTATGTAAAATGTAGACCTGTTTGACTGCTAAAACATCTAAAGCAAATAACATATAGGCGTATTTAAGTGAAAATAAATAAATGAATAACAATAATATTAATAAATGCTAGTTGCTTACGCTGTAAAAGTGTATAGAAGATATCCTATTATTTTGATAAATAAACATTTAAATATTTTTTGCTGTAAATAAAGGAGACTTTAGATATTTTTCCACGTTGTTCTGCATGAATGAAAATGTATTAAAGGAATAGTTCAGTCAAAATTAAAATGTGTTCTCTGTGTGGTTCCAAACCTTCATGACTTTCTTTATTCTATTAAACAAAATGTTGATATATTTATAAATGTTGAAATAAAAATATATTTTCTATTTCAAAATATGTTTGATTAAGCCACGCAGTAAGAAAATATATTCACCATGGATATAAATATATTTTAGCCAGAAAAAATACATTGTAATTATGGAGGAATGCCTATTATAAATTAAGCTGCTGCTGAGGTGAATTCTTACTGAGGTCGGCATAATGACTTGCCTCCTTATCACTGTAGTCCTCTGACTGTACTTTTTTCTGTTTGTAAAGTAATGTTTCCTACTGCCTTTACTTCAATTATATATCATGTTTATAAGGTTAAATCAGCTGTTTATTGTAAAAGAAATTGCTTACTTTACATATACATGCCTACTTTATTACCTGGCTTGCCAAAAACTTATACTAGACTTAAACATTCCTACTTTGAGCTAAAGTTTTCCACAACACTGTATATAAATCTTACTTAATGTATGGTAGTAATATTTCATATATTATTTTAAGCTATTTTTAAGACTTATTTTTTTTCTAGCAACTAATAAAGTATAAACCATGTAAAAATATTGAATCATTTAGCATAATAGATGATGATTTTATTATTATTATGTGCTTTTTGAAAAACAACCACAGTTTGCTCATATCTATTCATATATTTCTTTCTAAAATATTTCTAAATGTACTATATATATATAATACATTCAGAAATATTTTGATGTGTATGATGAAATAAGTACAGAATGCATTTTCATTGCCAAACATCATTTTATTTCACGTTCCATGGTACATATACTATTTCTAAAACAAATCAATATAAAATTTACCACAGTTTTAAGCTCTGAAAAGATGTATAAGACAGTGCTTGAATATATGACATGAAAAAGGCATGTGCGCACATCATTTTGGGCATGAACAAATTTTCTTTTGTGGGAATAGTCACATTTAAGACAAAATCTGACATTATTGCATAACATATCAAACCAGTCAGCTTATTAAAAGCTCTATCTCAAAATCTCAAAGCACTATCAAGTAATCAATACAGTACATTTTCATCAAAATCAGGAATAGATTTGTGTCTGAACTCCTTTAAAAATTGTTTTTGAGTTAATTTAATTTAGGGGAAACCTGCATACATCCAGCTCAAATAAAAGCTTCTGAAATGTCTCAAACATGTGAGGTTTGCATATATGTGAGTCAGAGAAAAAAAATTCCAAGCCACAAAGCTGAAGTCCGCATGGTCATCCCTCCGGCAGACAGCACATTTCAGCAAATCCTCATTTCCACACTGTAAAATAAACGTTATGTTTATTATCATGAAAGCATGTAGTTATGAATCTTGCTTGTGTAAGGTTTCTTACTGTGACATACTGTGAAACTTTCCTTGCTTAAACATCATTTGGGAAATATAAAAAAAATAAAATAAAATTCAAAGGGGGGCTAATAGTTCTGACTTCAACTGTACATCTGAAATAGTTTAAGACTCTAACATTGTACACCTGCATGCCTCATTGTGTCCTCAAAATCAGTCTGCTGTTATTACAATAATAAATATTACAGTCTACGGTAAAATTTGTGTATATTATTAATTCTATATTTTATTGCTGTGTTTTTAAGAGTTGCGCGGTGGCACAGTGGGTAGCGCTGTCGTCTTACAGCAAGAAGGTCACTGGTTCGAACCTTGGCTGAGTCTGTTGGCATTTCTGTGTGGAGTTTGCATGTTCTCCCCGTGGTTGCGTGGGTTTCCTCCAGGTGCTCTTTTTCCCCCACAAGTCTAAAGTCATGCGCTGTGGGTGAATTGTATAAGCTAAATTGTAGTGTATGTGTGTATGTCCTGGTCCTCCAGGTTGGGGCTGAGCATTGGGCTGACAACCCACCTCGTAAAAATTCGATGTTACAAAAAACACCAACCTTTTTTGTAGATATATCAATTCCGATATAAATAGCCCTGGGAGTAAGTATGCTTTTAAAAAAAACCCAAAAATTTATATCATCTTGTTTTAGCCTATACCCAAGCTAAATCATTAGCATGACCATGCAATGTTTTAAAAACAGAGGATAGGCTGTGTAGTACATAACTGTAAATACATAACTGGTATAAAATATAACTAAATAACAACTGTAAATAGATTTTGTAAACAAACTTCCTAAAAAAGTCATTACGAAAATTAATTCTGTTATGTACCACCAAATTCGTATAGTTTTGAATATGGAAAAATGTAACGGTCAATATGGTGAATAAAGGCCCGCCTTCTAGTACAGGACCCAATCATCGATCGCTATAGACTGATGATTCTCTGGGCAAGGGGCTTGGACTGAGTTTCTGCAGATTTTGTGTGATTCAAATGTTCAGAAATGGAATTAAAGAGACAGTTGTAGTTTAATTGTATTGGTGATTCATTCATTCATTCATTTTCTTTTCGGCTCAGTCCCATCAATCAGGGGTCGCCACAGCGGAATGAACCGCCAACTTATCCAGCATTTGTTTTACGCAGCGGATGCCCTTCCAGCCACAACCCATCTCTGGGAAACACATCCACACATTCTCATTCACACACATACACTATGGACAATTTAGCCTTACCCAATTCACCTGTACCGCATGTCTTTGGACTGTGGGGGAAACCGGAGCACCCGGAGGAAACCCACGCAACCACGGGGAGAACATGCAAACTCCACACAGAAATGCCAACTGGCCCAGCCGGGGATCGAACCAGTGACCTTCTTGCTGTGAGGCGAACGTGCTACTCACTACGCCACCGTGGCGCCCCTTATTGGTGATTCCTAATATGAAATTTAATTGTAAGCTTAGCAAGCAATTTTGGAGAATTAGAATTTCCCCCCATTCAAAACAGACTGCCTGAGCATACTGCCTTAGAGACATTTCAAAGATGCCTGCCGAGTGAAATGACTTGCCTTAAAGAAACTTTGGTAGCATGTTGAAGTTAACAATTCTGAAATTGTTAATTGTGAAATTCTGAAAAATACAAAGGAAAAAATATATAATTTATTTTTTTTCATCATGCAAAAGAAAGAGTAGATAATAAATCTTTTATAAACTGTTTTTTAAAAAGCAAAACAAGCAAAACATAATGAAAACTATTAGTATATATTTATTCATCCATTCATTCTCTTTTCAGCTTAGTCCCTTTATTAACCAGGGGTTTCCACAGCGGAATGAACCGCCAACTTATTAAGCATATGTTCTATGCAGTAGATGCCCTTCCAGCTGCAACCCAACACTGGGAAACACCATACACACTCATTCACACATACACTACGGACAATTTAGCCGTAGACAAAGACATGCGCTAATTCACCTATAGCACGTCTTTGGACTTGTGGGCGAAACCAGAGCACCCAGAGGAAACCCTGATGGGGAGAACATGCAAACTTTACACAGAAATGCCAACAGACCCAGCCTGGGCTTGAACCTGCGCCCTTCTTGCTGAGAGGCGATTGTGCCCACATGACACTGGGATAGTTCATCCAAAATGAAAATGTACTCACTATTAACTCACCCTCAAGTGGCTTCAATTTTAAGACATTGATACATTTTTTTTATTCTGTTAAAGAAAAATGAACCTGTAACCACTGCCCTCCATAGTAGGAAGAACAAATGCTATGGAAGTCAACGGTTTAATGTTTGTTCAACAAAATAAAGAAACTCCTGAAGGTTTGAAAAGGGTGAGGTCTTTTTATGGTGAACTATCCCTTTAAAACGGATCGAATTTCTCATCGCTACAGCGAAGTCTGGCACAAACTTACCAACGTCTGCCTTTCACCCAATCAGTTCTCCGAACGTCACAGTACCTAATTAATATTCAAGAGGCAAGCCTTCACAGTAGTAGGGTTTGCAAATCGGTCTGGCGGACTGTTGGGTGTTGTACTGCCGTTTTTTACCAGCAGTGGACAGCAGCAAGCAGCAACAGTCTCTCCAGAGGTGGATGTGGATGTGTGTGGGATTGAATCAGGGCGAACTGGGCTCTGCCACTGTCATAGAGAACAGCACAGAACTCATACAATAGCGGAAAAATGGCTACTGAGTCGATATCAGCCTGCACCGGATCCGACTTACTACAGCCAATAAGCGAGATGACCAACCTTCCGTTAGACCAGGTACATTTCTCTTATGTCTGTGTTTGTGAGATGAATGCCGAGGGCACAAAACCCTCATCACCGCTTTCGTTGGCATCCAGGTCTTTTCTACGAGCATCGTGCACGAAACAATTTGGTAAGGACAAAGAAAACGTTGCATTTTTAATGTTTCCTTCCGAAATTCATGACGTCTGCGTGAGCAGTCGCACATTTCCGTCGGATACTGTTGATGGTGTGCTCATTAAACGTGTCATTTGCGTGATGAAATGGATGATAAAGAGCTGAAGGATTTGCCTGTGTGGACATGGCGATTTTAATTCGTATACATTTGTAGATTAATGTAGGCGTTAATATCATAATACACGGCAGAAAAAAAACACTAGTTAGTGTCAGGCACTTTTTTTTGGAAACGTCATGACGTTGTGCTACCCATAGCAGTCTTTTAAATCTGTTTTATGTTGTTATCATTTATATTTACACCTAGTTATCATGCGTACTGTATATAGCAAAGGGGCATGTATATAGTGCATACGGGTTGCTTTTTATATCCCAGTGAGCTGTCCATATTGGCAAGAATTTGTGATGAGCAAAAAATGCTATCTAGATAGGCAGCTCACTAGACACAGCTATGGCACTTCATGTACCACAGAGAATGGCAGCTTGGGTAATTGCATGGCTTTTAATGTGTTCTCTGAAAGACATGACAAACTAGCATGACTTCAGTGAAATCAAATGTCACGGTCGGTGATGTATCATTTTCTCAAAGGAAATATAGAAGCTTTTTTCATAAGACGCCTTGTGTGTTGGATGTGCTGCACTGATAAATGTACTGTATCCTATCATATTATCATATTATATATCATGATTTCAGATGATTTAGTAATTTGTTAATGTGATAGATGGAAAATACCCATCATCAGGAGCACTTGAACTGGTAATTTCTTGTGTTTCTAGCTATATGGGTTTGAAAATTAATTTACACCTGTAGAATATTGCATACGTCTGTATTTTAATTGAGATGCCAAAGAAATCATAAGCCTAGGACAGAGACTTGTTTGGAAAAATCCCTCATTTTATGAATATAGATGCTGATCCATGCTGATTAATAGATCCCAATTGTATATTAATTGGTTAAATAAGTTTCACATCATTGACACTCAATCCCACATTTTATTGAAGAACAGTCACTGACATTTGACTGACTATGGAACAGTTAGAGGAGGGATGCCGAAACCTTTTCTTATGAAAGGCCTATGACCAAACTTAACTGAGGGCTGTGAGCCAGTTACATTTAAAGTTTCAATGAGTAATCTTCTAATTTATTCCCTAATATTTAAAAATAACTAGAAAACATTGCTATATATTAACAAATGCAGTGTATTTAAAAAAATATATGTTTAATGGAGTTATTACAGCAAAAACATAAACAATCCCATTAATACAATGGAGTACAATGCTGAATACACTAAGCTGCACCTGCCTTTGCCTTGATTTGCTTGCTGATATCTTGTACGTTCCCTGATATTTGTTGAGTGACAATATTCACAGTTTTTAAAAATCTGATGAATTTACAAAACAAACAAACAAACAAACAAAAGTTTACATTACAATTGAAATGACGATATTTGTCAAAGATATTCGCCCTAACCACCAACCCATCATCCTTCCTGACTTCTCAAATGGAAAGGTGGGCCAAATCAATGGTTAGAATGGGCCAACTTTGGCCCCCGGACCCTAGTTTGGGCATATTTGGATTAGAGGTTGACCATGAAACCAGACTCTTATTTATTTATTTATTAGTTATTTATCAGACTATTCTTCATATTTTATTGCTGATATTTATTGGCTGATATTTTTTCTTGTTTTAAAACCATATATAGCACAAACAGCTGGTACTGAATAATTGAATGAAGTGACTTGTAAGTGTTATAGCAGTTACATAATCCAATAAGTGGGTAAAATAATATATATTTTTCAAACCAAAATAATCTATGCATAATATGAGAAAAAAAAGCTAAAAATAATATTAAATGCTAGTAATAGTGGTAAGACAATGGTAGTATTTTTCTTTACAGACAGACACTTTCTTGGGAAAGTTAACTCCTCTGAAGTGTCCTGTTGATGGAGAATATCTCTGAAGTGAGAACAGACTGTAATGTGAGCAGTGCTCGGCTAGCATTGCTCTCTCTTTCCCAGACACTGGACTCCTGTTACACTTGGGCCTAAAAGAGAGAATGTCTCTAATGCGTGTTGTTTCTGGTGCAGTTTGTGGCTGATTTGGATCAGATGGTTTTCCTTGTTCCCTCTGCGACAGAATTGTTTCTTGTTCATTCTGTTGTGTTTTGTACACATTACAGTCGCATTCATCAAATGACAGCACATTTCATCAGCGCTGTGGTGAGTTCACAGCAGGTCACCAGCTTCAGTGCTTTTAATGTTCGCATGAAGAACATGCCGTTTCACAGCAATGGATGGTCGGGTCATAAGGTCAAATCCTTCAAACTGTTCAGCAGAATTTTGTCATCTTTGGCTTTAGAATATACACATTTTGAAACCGTCCCACTTTTATTTTAGTTGAACACAAATTAAATGATTGAATTTGTGGTGAGTAAATTTATTTTGTTTTTGCTTTGAAAAGTAGATATTTGACTTTGAAACAATACAAAAATTCTAAGTAAGAATAAATTTTTCTGTACAATTAATTAATTAAAAAACACCTCTTTGCTGTGCCCTAATGTTTTAAACTCTTTTAGAAGGTACTTAAAAACATACAAATGATAAAAATCGACTCTATTATGGTTAAACTTAGCAGTGACCCTACAAATCAAGTGTTCTGCAGCTCCTGGTCAACTATAATTCAGACTCAACATTGCAAATCCTACGATGTGACTATTGCAGATATTGCAATACCGATGCTGAAATGATATATTGTGCAGCCCTATACTTCAAAGTATTATATTGTAAAGGTCAACTTTTTCACATACTGCATCCGTATTGTTTTAGGGAATCAGTTTTAAATGACTTTTTATTTGTTTTATATTTATCTTTCCATAATATATGTTTAATTGATTTTTTAAATTGATTAATTGATAGAATTTTATATATAGCATTTATTGATTATAGCCTATAACATCATCATAATAATAGTACAAATATATAATGTTAAATTATATTTAAATGTGTTAGTGTATATAGTGCTCAGCATAAATGAATACACCCCTTTTAGAAAAGGAATATTTTTTATAAATTTCTCAGTGAAAAAAAAAAAAAAATTTTTTTATATATATATAGGCTATAATTTTTGGTGCATTTAAACAACGGTTTTATTGCAAACAAAAAAAGAATTTAAAAAAATATATATTTCTCTTGATTTTTTTTCCCCACTGTCTATTAAATTTTATTTTATTTTTCCCCAACATATGAAATTGGTTATAATAATTTTTGGATTCTGATATTAAGTGTTTTGTTAGATTGGTTCCAGTTTTGGCTTTGGTTATGACTAATCTAATGTATGTCCACGAATATATTATTGCAAAGCATAGAAAATATGAGTTTAACAGAGAGATCTGAGGTCTGTACATCCCTGTGCATCAGTCAGTGGTTAATTCAAATATATTATTTAATGCTATTATGCTTATTTCATATACAGCATCTGCCATATATTGTATTATTATCTGCAATGACTATCAAAATAACAGTTGGTATGTTATCAGTAACCACTCGGTATCAGTTAATCCCCATAGTGCATTCAGTGGTTAATTTAATTAAATTACGTTTAAAATGAACTATAATATATAAATTAATAAATAAGTTTTAACTACAATAATATCAGTATCTTCTCTTTATTGATTCCCTGCCATGACATCAAAATAATTATCGGTATTGGTCACAATTTCCACATCAGTATTTCCCTGGCGTATTCAGAGATCAGGGAACAAGGATAGATTGCTGATAGTGCCAGCGAATTGAGATGCGGCGTGTTAACATTTTATGCTCTGCTTAACCATTTGACTTCGAGAGGTGTTGGTTTCAGGAGCTGAATAAGCAAGTCAAGTGTAAGATTGTATTCTTACTAAACAATGCCACAATACCAGACTTTTGCTTAAAGATCCCGAGACTCATTAATGCAACTGACACCAATGTGTTTTGTTGTGTGGGCCAACAAAATCATTAGTCAGCCGATGTGCACTACGTGGTGCACTTGGACTGTTTGACACATCTTTAAAGTGCTAATCTAAGCACATTTGCAGGTTACAATGGCTGTCTTGATTGTGCATAATGACTGACAATTCATTGTATAAAAATTGCAGCGATTATGGTGATCGATTATCTGTTTTTAATAGTTAAAACTATTGTGAGTATGTGTTTTGTAAGTTGTCACTTTTATTCAATGTAAGAGTACTTTTATAACTTTTCCTATATGCGTGAAACACTCAAAACAAACTGCAAAACTATTTAGGTGCTTTTTTAAAATCAACTTGTGAAGAGTTCATTTTACTTCTATTTTAATGAATTTTATGCAGTAAAGGACATGCAAACCCTACAAAATAGCTAATATATGAATGGAAAATAGTCTTGGTTTATGGCTAATCCTGTCACAAAATGCAGCTAAAAGTCCTACACAACGGTAATAGTTTGATAACCTGTCTGTGTTTACATGTTGTTTACATGTCTGTACTGCACTTCAATAATGCAACTAAAATAAGAATTCTCTACATGTCTTAAATCCATTTGTATTTACGGCGATTATGACTTCCAGCATATTTAAAGTGCTTGTTATAAACCATGGTTAATTTGGCTACAGTTGTAACCTCTTTTAGATGCCTAAGATGAAAAAGAAAAACTGTTGCGTCACACCTGCCCAAGCAACTGAGTGACGCGCATGCAGAGTCCAGTCTGGGTGGCCAGGTGTGTGCAAAGTACTTGATTTGTGGTTCAAATCCAATCCTGCCTCCAATCTTCAATACTATTTTCACCCTCATGCTGCATCATAACATCACAACTCACAAGACCTTTTTTCTCTTCGACTAAATATTCACCTCGACGCAACTTAATCTCGCGATCTCGTCACTGCAATTCTGGATGAATTGAGCAGGATGCTAGATCTAACCTTTCTACCAAATTAACTAATCAATATGACTAAAAAAAAACTTGTTAAGACAGTTTCGACTTGCTGGTACATGATCAGTATCGCTTCTCCATTCTGTAGGACATCAGCTGCATCTGCCAAATACATAGAAAATCACTGTAAAAAGCAATGAGTTACTTTACGGTACTTAAAAATGTGAGTAAATTCACAGCCTTTAACATGACAAGTTGACTTTACTCTAATTCAATTCAATTCAATTCACCTTTATTTGTATAGCGCTTTTACAATGTGGATTGTGTCAAAGCAGCTTCACATAGAAGGTTATAGTAAATTGAAAATGACAGTTTAGTTATTAGCTAGTAAATTAATAGCTAGTATATAGCTGAGTTCAGTTCAGTTCAGTGTTGTTTAATATTCACTACTTAGAGTTCAAACACTGAAGAGTAATCCATCGGTGCGCAGCTCTAGCTGCAGTCTAGTCGCCAGAGGCTGGAGAACTCGAGGCTCGTCTGTCCTTGGAGGGTCATAGGAATCCGTCTCTTGCTTGCTACTCCGCCAAGCAGCTGCTCGGGATACAGCGAGGTCCAGGGTTAAGGAGCCTTGGGATCGTCTCGTCACGGGTCTTGGATCGCATCCGTGGCGCTGCAAAGTCTTTGGGGGCCTAAGAGTTGAGTAAAAATTGTAACCTTGATATGTTGAATTGAATTAACCCTAATTCCTGTTGGGGATGTTTTCATCCACTCTTTGGCGATTTTGAGTCTTAATTCAACCATAAAATTTTTTTGTGTGTGTTTCAGCTAGCAAAATGATTTTTGGTGACAAATCTTATTTTGACTGATTTTTTTTGGGAAATGCTTTGAAATAATAATAATAATAATAAAAAAAAAAAATCAAAGATCCACTCTGGGCAAATTTACTGTCCTTTCGTTGTGTTCGGGATGAAAACATCCATTAAATTAAGGTGCTATAAAAGTGCATCAGTTAAATATTTTTTTCTATTTTTTGTTTAGCATAAGTCTGTTGATCAACCTCAGTTCTGATCAAAACTACTAAATTGTTTAGAAAATGACAGGATTTTAACTGTGTAATTGCCAAATTCGTAAATGATTTGGTGAAAAAAGATTTGGTGAAGGGTTAATTTCTTTATATATACATTACTTTTACATCATAGGCACAGCGAGTAAGGCAGCGAGTTTAGTCTAAGTAAAGTAAAAGTACAAATGAAATAAAAATTAACCTTATGATTTTGTTTGCTCACATTTTGTGGTGAACAATTCATCCGTGCATGTCATC
Organism: Danio albolineatus; assembly: GCA_903798035.1. Classification (NCBI taxonomy): domain Eukaryota; kingdom Metazoa; phylum Chordata; class Actinopteri; order Cypriniformes; family Danionidae; genus Danio; species Danio albolineatus. Next base: position 14,146,154 of record CAIGQQ010026964.1, on the reverse strand, counting down.
AAGAAAATGAAAATTGTTTGCCCTCGTAATCAAAAATGAAAATCTGAAAGTGCACGTCCTGTTTGTTTTAGGTTGAATTTTCAGATTATGTCTATCTGTGGTATTGGGGTGTGGTTAAGTATGTTAGCCACGCCCCTCAAACTGTCAGTTTTGCCAACAAACAGAAATGCTGAGGACAAGGTGTCTGTTATAGGTTGTAATAACTCTCCCGAAACCTAAACCCCATTCTTTCTGAATGAAAATGCCTGCTTTACATCCAATCAGCTCGTGGTAGAAAAAACAAGCCATGCCCACTGTTTTCTCATTTAATTTTTCGTTTCTCTATGCATCACAATACGCAAAAAAAAAAGGGATTGCAGCTTTCGGTTCATGTGAACTTTACCTTTAAATTGCTTCAAAAGCATCATGTTTACTCACTTTTTAAAGTAAAGCCAACTAATCTCTTTTTTACAGTGTAGCAACGATGTATTCTTGAGTTGAATTCAATGTGTAACTTCTGAATGTCTGAGTCCTGATTAGCCACTATCTGAAGAATACAGTTTTTATGGTAGAAGAGGCAATATTTGTGTCCTACAGGAAAAGGAAGCCTCAGTGCTCTTTGCTAATTACTCAAGTAGAGAACATTATTCCCTTGGGTGTCCCAGTGGAGACCAATAATTGATTTGAATCAGTGAGCTGATTTATGGGCAAATATGACTTTTATTTACATGTAGTTGAGGAAACAATCATTAACATGCTCAAAAGAATAGTCTCAAGCTTAGTCAGGGTGTTCAGTGAGTCATGTGTTTCTTTGGATCCTAAATTGGCACGGTGCTCGCTCGAATTGGAAAGCGCTTGATCATTTTTCTTCATTGAGTAATGTGGAGCAGTGGAGTCTCTGAAGGCTGAGTCTCTCACAAGAAGATGCAGATTAATTTAGCAGGTCTCCTGGGGATAAGAATCCTAGTGTGAAAGTGTTTTAGAGACTGCGGTTTACCCTGTTACTCAGCATTTTCTCTTATGTGCTGGAGGAAAACAAATCCTCGCGTTGCCACATGCTATTTCATGGATTACATAACAAACGAGGGCCATCCAAGAATTGTGTGTGCAACTAAAGGTAGGCCAGGGAAATACTGTTTTATTAAGTAAACGACCTCTAAAACATTTTTAAATATCTTTGGAACAATTAAATTTAATTCAAATGCTGAGGTTTAACTAATTGAATGCTCTTTATATTTATCATATTTATTTATTTCTTTGGCACAAGATTGGTATAGCCCAGAAAGTTTTTCAAGTTTTATTGTGAGTGTAGTGCATTAATACCCTGAAAAAGACCTCAGTAATAAATGAGTCTGTAAATGTAAATATATTGGGTCAACAATTGTTACTAAAGCTTTTTGCAGTTGTTGAAAAATGATTATATTATCTCTTGGCTGTTTAGTGAGATATGATTTCATGAAATTTCTTTGTCTGAACAGCCAATCCTGTCATGAAAATTGCTGCAGAATCCATATAAATTCAATAATAATGTCATCTGATTTATAACTTATGCTTGGTGCAAGCAATGAAATCTGATGTCCATTCTGCTCCCTTCCCAGTCCATTTCCAAGATGAATTAACCAATTTTCGCTTTTGTAAACCAAAGACAAAAGCTCATTCAAACTTCGTTTAACTGTGATGTGCTGTTCCGGAAGCCTTTATTGGAGTCGTCCGTCCATCTTATCCAGATTTCTCTGTAGCGTCTCTGGCTTAGTGTTATGTAATGGTTACCCTTACCTGCTCAGTTGACAGGAGCATGAGAGCACCATGTGCATTAGCAGCACAGATAAATAATTGAGCATCTAATGCACTGTTTGGAAGGAGCACTTAGTGCTCAAGAGCGATTTAATCATCGGATAACTGCTCGTCATGTTATTCCAATGCCATAGCCAAGGTCAGATGTTTGGTTATAAAGATTAATGGGTTAAGTGTTGTAAAGTTTGCCATGCTACACATGGTTCTTGCTTAGATGGTTTGATTGACCCTGATGATCATATAGAATGTCTTTGTTAAAAGCTTTGATTTTAGTTGTTTGATTTGTGTGGAAACTAAATGAAAATGAATGAATGAATGAATGATTTGTGAATGGGTGATGGTGGAAAAATGGATAACCCTGTTGATGTAGTGACCATTTGGCAAGAATTATATTAGGGCTGCATGATGCTGGAAAAAAGGATATATTTTGATATATTTTGTGATGCATATTAAATTTCTCAACATGACTTCAATAACTCTATTAGTAAAGAATTCATAATTTTACATTTTACATTGTAGGGGTGTGAATATGCACAAAATATAATAAACAAATTACCAGCACAGGTACAGTAGAATAGAACAAGGATACAAACGAAAGGAACAGTGTTTTACAGTTTTCTGTATAGCCTAAATGCTGATCTGTACTTCTGTGTCGAGTTCATGCGGAACTCGCTGCAGTTCTAGCCTTTGCACAGTGATATCCTTCATCATGCTGACACTGATTCTGAGGTGCACCTCTCAAAATATGTACAACACAACGTGATGATGAGTAGCATAAGCTCTGTGATTGGTTGGCTTGGTAGCTGTGATGAGTATGGGTGGGGCCGAGAGCCGTGGGACACCAGCAGACAGAGACTTTTTGTTTTGATTGATTAATGTTGTTGCATGTCCATGGGTTCCCACCTCTGAGTGAGCAAGATTTAGCTACTTGTATATTAAGGTAGCAAATACAGGTATTTCCCTCGACAAAACTTGATACAGAGGAACATAAAACCCTGTGCCATCTAGCGTTTTGGAAATGTTGTGGCAAAGCAACACAAACAGAACACTGTCTAAATACACTGTTATGCACCATGGTTAACCGCGATCAGCCTTAACTGTATTATTGAAGTACAGAAAACACAGTAAATCAGTCTGAGGAAGAGTGTTCAAAAAACTGCAATAGATAGAGCATTAAATTGGCATCATAATAAATAAAAATGTAACTGCTGCCACAACCTTTTGTTCTGGAACAAATAAATATTGAGACAAAGGACTGATATACTTAATACAAATGAAATCTCATATTTAACCATCATCAAGACATAAATCAGAGCCAGTGGTAGATTACAGAAGATAACGCTAAGGTAAGGCAGTTCTTCTCTCCTAGTAAATTGCATATTTGAAGTCAAAAGTCAAAACGTGACACCATTGCAGTTATAAATGTAAATAGTGAGTTTAATTCTTGCTGTGAGGAAAAACTACAATCAGTGTTCCTGTTATTAGTGCTGCTAGAATATTGCATGGCTAGAAGTCCTCTCAACCAGTCAGACTTGAAACGCTAGAATTACATTTGGTATATTTCAAAATATCAATGAAAACTGTGGCAGCAGCATGTCAGTGATACTACAATAGCGCTGCTGAGAATCAGCTTAATGTAATCTAAAGTGCTAGGAGGGAAAATATCAAGTCTGTATCACATTTTAGCCCATACAGAATAAATGATAATTTGGTTTCAGTTGCATCTCACTGTAAGGGATGTGAAAAAGGTTGCTTTGCTTTGATCACCATAGAAGTGTTCGAGAGAGAAAAGCAAATCAATCAGGCCAAGCGTGTGGCCTGTGACAGCTGAAAGACTGATGACTGCAGCGGGCAGCTTTCATTCTGCACCTCAGTGTCCTCTTTTATTTTTAGGAGGACCGTGTCCTAGCAACAGGCTTCTCAAGGATTGCCACAAAAAGCCAACGCACTTAGAGCTGAAGTGTGTCATTTCTGCGCCTCTAGTGACAATAAATGAAACTGCAAAAATAGTGATCAAAACTGAAATGTTTTATCCTTAAAGGGCACCCATTATGCAAAGATCATTTTTATTTTTTATAGTCACACTTGATAAAAACAGTCTGCAGAAACACTTTGATTGACATTATCCTTTTTTAGATTTCATTAAAGTGGGAAAGGCCACCTATTATTGATGATCTCTCCCTCATTAGCCACATAGGCATTTGTTGCTCCGCCCTCTTTTTCAATCTCATTTGAATTTAAAGCGATCAAGATGGCACAGTTAGGATCAAAGCCTAAAAGGGGCAGTTTTAAAGAGATACAAAACATTATTTGTTAGACATTCGATATTTATTTTACATAACGTATAGGTCCTCTTTTAAAACAAGAACAGGTATCCCTCAGTGGGCCATGAACATTACTTTTCCGCTTGAATATTGGTGATTTCAGGCTTTGTACAAACCCACAGAGAGGAGCAAAAAGGAATATTGAGGTCTGGCTTTGCTGTCTAGCACTTTATTATAACATAACCACTGTTCTTTTCATAGATATGTTGTATCACTTCATTTTACACAACATTTGCTGCTTTTTTTGCTGACAGATGTTGTTTGATTTTGTCTTTTGTTAGTCAGCATGAAATAAATATATGCCCAATTAATCATCAATACATCTTTTTGGACTTATCGTGTAATTTATTTGTGCACATCTTGAGCTTGATAAATATTACAGGTGCTATATGTGCAATTCAGAAACTCTTGTCATAGTCACTAACAACAATAGCCAGAAACTTGTACTTGCTCAGATGTAAGGCACAAATGTGATCTATACATTTAGTTATTTTCATCCCTAGATTAAAATAAACCCTTTATTTTGTTTTTGTTTTCTGAGACCTTTATTATCCTTGGAACACAAAATACGATATTTTAGATGAAATTCGAAAGCTCTCTGAACCACCATAGGCTGCAACGGTCCTGACACTTTCAAAATCCAGATAAGACACCAAAAAAAAAAAAAAGAGACAAGATATTCTTTGTGGATTCAGTGGTTCAACTGCAATCATACTAAACCACAAGAACAACTTGCAGCACAAAATCAGTAAAATCACCCAGTTGTCAGGGTGTGTGTTTATTATGGGCACTACAACATTTGCCATTGCTGTATGCAGCACAACATGCAAGCTGATTTCAAAAAACACAGGCAGGCAAAGTTGTTTTAACGTTTGTAATTTTATTAAAGAATTTTCCTATTTTGGGTGGAACTTATCCTTTAACTACCATGTATATCATTTTATATATCGCCTTATTCAAAGTTGGGTAAAAAATGGACAAATCCAAAGGCTGTGCTAAAAATGTCAATTAAAATATTGATTCAAGTTCAAACGTTTTTAGACTGTAGTAGGCATTAAACTACAAAACAGTGTTTCATGTTAAATTTGACATAAGGCTGATGATGAAATCAAATGTTCTTGTTGCGATTAATTGCTTGTGCTTTTATCACGTTATACACTTATCTCGATATTGACCTAAACTGCAAAAAAAGGTTACTTTAACAGGTATAATTACAAAAACACTTGGTGCATTGCTTTATTATATATGCATGCTCAGTGTAAACAAATGTTTAAACAAAATTAAACTGCAAAAGATTATAAAGGGTAACCTATTAAAGGTCTTGTGAAGTGCTTTGAAATGTGCATTTTTCAAATTTGATGTTTGACGTAATCTCAACCAACACACAAAGAAATGGTGGGACATAGAGTAGCTCCTCCTCCTTTTTTCAAAGCAGCCAATAGCATTTTGTTTTTACCACTGCTCTGCCAGTGCTTGAGCTCAAGTGCATCAAATGAAAAGCAAATGAGAAGCGTCTTGCAGGGGGCGGGGCAGGTCTGATACTAGAGAGCATCTGATTGGTCAAGAGTTAATGAGAAACTAAATTATGAGGTGATGTGAAAAAAACGTTTGACGGAAGTAAGAATGGAGATTTTTATCTCAATATTATATCTTATAAAGGGCAGCACAGGCCCTTTACGGCAAGAAGGTTGCTGGTTCGAGCCCCGACTGGGTCAGTTGTCATTTCTGCGTAGAGTTTGCATGTTCTCCCCGTGTTGGCTTGGGTTTTCCCCACAGGTCCAAAAACATGTGGTTTAGGTGAATTGGGTAAATTAAATTGTCTGTAGTGTATGTGTGTGAATAAGTGTGTATGGATGTTTCCTAATGATGGGTTGCAGCTGGAAAGGCATCTGCTGCGTAAAAATTGTGCTGGATAAGTTGGCGGTTAATTCCACTGTGGCGACCCCTGATTAATAAAGGGACTGAGCCTAAAATAAAATGAATGTATCGTATAAATGCAAACTTTGTCACTGTTTTGGAGCACATTAGCTGATAGATGTCATTAAAACTAACATATTGATACTATTATCTAAAAAAACTTTATTTTAATTTCACATGACCTTCGACAAAGTTAATAGATTAAATAAAAAAATACTGAGTTATTACAGTTAACATTAGTTTAAAAGTACAACTGAATTGTATTAGCTTTTTACTCTATTTAATAGAACAATTGCAAGTTAATGTGTTAAAGGCATTAGCAAAGAAATTAACATCAGCTAAGATTAATAAGAGTTTTTGTTCATTGTGAGTTAAATGAACTAATACTAACTGTTGGAGCTTTATGGCACAGTGTTGACATACAAAATCCCTATAAACAGCGACAGAATGTTCAATCAATATTTCGGTATGCAGGTCAGATTAACATGTGAAAATGTTCATGTTTAAACTGTAATGTTAATTAACCAATAAAGTCTCCAGGCATATGCCTCTGTTATGAACACCACTGCAATATTCTTTCAAAAAGCACTCTAAAAGTTTAAATAATAAATAATTATTCATGGTGTTTTGAAGTGGCCACCATATCAGCATTATGCATGTTATTACATTGAATTATTGAATAGCGCCATATGTCAATTTGACATCTCTCTTTCCTCTGAGTAAAGTCATTAGTAGGCATGGGATGATAACCGTTTTCAAGGTATACCGCAGTTTGGAAAAGTCAAAAGATATTCATACTGCCAAAAGGCATTGTTTTATTCTTTTTAAAAATTGTATTTGTTTTAAAATTCTTTTTCTAATTTTATTTTAGTTTTATAGGACAACAGAAAAAATATCCATAGACACCTTTTTAAATTGCAAGGAAATCTGTGTTTTTGAAACTAATGAAGACAGCAAAAGTTAATGATTCATTGTAATTATTAAGCCTGATGTTTACTGCTCCAAAATATTATAAATCTTTCAAAAAATAAAATATATTGACTTCAAAGGGGAAAGAAGTTTTAGTTTTTTACCCAGACATTTAAAAATAATATATTTTAGAGCAATAATCACAATACCGTGATACTGTGATGCCTAGTCATCAATCTATTTTTTTCCTTTTTTAAATAAATGAATATATAGAAAGCATTATCTTTGATGTTCTCTTTAGCAAAAATGAATGCAATTTTTTAATTAACTTGACTCACTCTTCTGAGAACCCATTAAATGTAAAATAAAGTCTACTTGTGACATTCACAGCATGATCAAGTGCGGCCCTTGAAAATTCCTTTTGCTTTCTCTGTGTCAGCTAACCTTGATGAATCTTCAGGATATTTCCAGCCAAACGCTCTGAGTCACAGGTACAGAAAGAAAACAGATTGATCTGACTCTTATCAGAATGTGTAGGTTTGGCTGAGTCTCAGATGTAGTTTTATCTCCAGCTTCAGTGAGGTGAATTGGACCTCTGCGCCGACACAGGAGACCAGGCACCCTCTAACCTGGACATAAAGGAGACTAGGAATGTAATGAGACGCATCAAGGATCATTAATTAAAGAACACAGTCAGAGAGAGAGAGAGAGAAAGACAGAGACGTCCAACTTTTCCGGCTAACCTTATAGGAACAGCAACATGAAACAGTGCAGATCTACTGAGTTATTTATTGATGGAGGTTTAAAGCTGTCATTTGAGTACCTCATGTCACTTGTATATCAGATATATATGATGTAATCTTCTAATCTCCACATTTCACCGTCATTTTAAGTCAAGAGTAACATGTTTTTTATTACAGTGATGCACAATATTGTAGGTTAAAGGGATAGTTCACTCAAAAATGAAAGTTCTGTCATCATTTACTCACCCTTCAGTTATTCAAAACTTGTTTGAGTTTCTTTCTGTTAAACACAAAAGAAGATACTTTGAAGAATGCTGGTTGCTGGCACTTATTGACTCCCATTGTCATTTTTTTAGTTGATTTTAATTAGTTGATTCAAAATTTGGGTGCCAGTGGATGCCAACAACCAGCAATCTTCAAAATGATCTCTGTCACTTTTATGTAAGCTTATGATTCTGGCTTGGGTTGCATTTGCAATTGTTGTATATCTTGTAGTGCTTTGAATTAAGAAAAGTGCATCATAAATACAGTGTATTATTATTGTAATTAATAATAACAGTAATAATAATGATAATAATAGTAATAATAATAAAATATCTGCTTTTGTGTGCAACAGAAGAAGTATATATTTTTTAATCAACCAAGTAATTTTTAATTTTTGGGTGAATATTCCCTTAAAGGGCAAAACATTTTTTAGATAATTTAGGTAAAAACCAGACTGTTTATTTTCAGCCGTAACATTTTTTTATATATTAGTTGTAGTTACAATTAGTTTTTAACCATAAACAGTTTTCAGCAGTATATTTCAAATAATTGCTTATCCAATATCGGTTCCTAACACACCTCTTTAAAAGTTAATTATACGAATTATCTTTAATTATTTAAGTTTTCTGAATATGAGAAGAGAAAAAGACAGCCCGGATTTCCTCCTTATTAAATGTCATAAAGAATTTTTCATAAATTCCCTTATGTTCTTGTAGAAAATTACTCATAGTTGAATTAATCATTTTATTTGAAGTAATTTTATCTGGTAAATGATAAAGAAATATTTAAACAAAATGGGCTAAAAGTCAGAAGTTAAAAAAAATGTATATATATACTTTTGGTGCTTAAAATAATGGCTAGTTGTGTTGTTTATGCCTGTTCCATCTCCCCCCCCCCACCTCTTTCGTTTATAAAAAGGGGCAATATTTTAACGTTCTTCTTTAAATGTTCTACTATTTATGGTTGAATGAATTCATTTTATGAAAGTCATTTTATCTGGTGAATGTAAAGAAATAATTCAACAAAAATGGACTATTGAGTAGTTTTTGTAATGCTGAATCATGCATCAAAAAAGGTTTTTGAAATTCATCTTTTGGTGTCTTAGGACTATTTGTGTCCAGTTTTGGCCTGTTTTTCTCTTTTATCCTCATCTTTATAAAAGGTATTAATATTTTATCATTCTACTATAAAGATGTTTGCTGGCACCGCTCTCACCTCTCCACTACCTTTCACCTGAAGCTCTTATGAAAGAATATACTTGTGTTGAGTTGGTGTCAACTTTCATGGCACCTTTGTCTGAACTCCTGTAAGTGTGAATATAAGCAGGATGAGCCCTGGTTTAATGGGCTCTGAGATTCAGAACAACCTGCCTCTGTGAATGGATGTGAAGTTGAGCTTCCTTTTCAAGATAATTGGTATAATTATGAGGAATTAGCAATTAGATTTGTTTTAGAACAGTGAAGCTGAAATGCTTTTGCGTGAGATATGGTGTTGTCGCTGGTCAAATATTTGGCAACCTAAAATCTATAACATTTGTGAACATTGTTAATAAATTATGTCATTTATGCACTATAAAATTATTCGTTGGATTTATTGATTTGCTGTAAGTAAGTGGTTGTGGTTGCAAACATTTTATATGGGTTCAATTTAAACAAACAAGTAAAATGTAGTAATGTTCAACTTTATTTTGTTTAAAATCAGCAAATATTAATTGTTTGGAACCAGTTACCCTAAAAAAATGTGTAATTTAATAAATATTTTTTTTCAGTGTATATTACATCTGAATCATGAATATAATTAATTTAGTTCAGTGTAATTCAGGGGCTGTTAGTGCTCGTATAGTTATTTTATACACTACCTGACAAAAGTCATCGAAGTTTCTGAAAGCAAAGATCAAGGTGCTTCAGGGTTGGCCAGCCCAGTTTCCAGACATGAACATTATTGAGCATGTCTGGGGTAAGAAGTATGAGGAAGCATTAAAGATGAATCCTAAAACTCTTGATGAACTCTGGGAGTCCTGCAAGAACGCTTTCTTTGCCATGCCAGATGACTTTATTAATAAGTTATTTAAGTAGTCCAAGCTCATGTGAGTCATACACAATATTAATTATTTTTCTGCTGCACCATGACTTTATATTCTATACTGTACATTATTTCTGTTAAGTGACAAGACTTTTGTCTAAGCAAAGTCAGACCGCACTGTCCTAGTTTAATAATTCAAAATCAAGGCATGATCATATTTTATTTTGCTAAAATAAGCGTAATCTTAAGGCCTTTGCCTTTCATATAAACCACTTCTGATACCAAATGATCAACTAGAAGTCATTATATGTTGTTATAAGTATTATATGTTGTTCCTAAAACTTGGATGGGCGACAAGACTTTTGTCAGGTGGTGTACGTTTTTAGTAATTACATTTGTTTATTTTATAATTATTTTTAGAAGTATATGTATTTATGTGTTTAAATCACTTTTAATGTTTCAAAGAACACTCTTAGACTCACAAGTACTACATAAAAAATCTGCAATTTTTAAATTTTGAAAATAATGGTTATATTTTAGCAATTATTATAATGTAGTTAATTGCTGTGGTGACAAAGGCGGTCAAATGTATTGGAATGCAAGCGCTTCATGTTTGCAGTAAGTGTGACAGATGGAGCTAAGTGAGAGCAACAGGAAGTCTTCAAAGAAAGCGACAGAAGCTAAAACGAGCTTGTGTCAAAATGAACTGATGATCTTTTATCTGTCAAGACTTATGAATATTTTGTCAGAGACCTCATGTAAGTCTTCATAATTATGCAGTACTTAACTTCTTAACAGCATCACTCAGTCAGAGCATCAAACAGCATGCTCATCGTTCAAGAACACATCAAATAATACATCAAATGATGCAAGTGCTATCTTCAAATTAGAAGTTACATATAATTCAAAAATTAAAACCTATTTGGAGCCTCTTTCAGCTCAATTAAAACTAGATGTAGAATACTATACCCAAATGAAGGACGAGGACTTGCATTACACCTTACATCAAATTACATTAGGATTAACTCTTGACATTCTGGACTGTTGCACAAAATTTAAAGATTAAATTTAAACCCTGTTTCACTGTACTGTATGTGGGGCTGTAGAGAGCTGCGAATGTTTTAGAAGACGCTTGGTATGCTCTGTGAAATTACTGAAGAAACGATTTCTTTGGAACCAAAGCTTTGTTAATTACACACACACACACACACACACACACACACACACACACACACACACATATATATATATATCCTTGAGGTATGTTATTAAACGCAAACAAACTAAAAGAAACTATAGTTTTCAGCTTTAAACAAGCTAAATATAAACGTATTTACTTTTTTATTTCTATATGGAGTATTTTATTTAAATGTTTTTATCTTGAATAAGTGTGTTTGGGAAAGTATTTTCTTGAATCTTATGTTATATAATATTCTGTACTGTTTATTAAGGTGGAACAAACCTTTGAAAAAAAAGCATTTAAAATGTCAACGAGGGAGCAAAATAATAAAAAACATAGTCAATTTAGAATTAGTTTTTTCAACCGTCTACAGAACAAACAACTGTTTTTCAATGAATTGCCTAACCTAATAATGTAGTTTAGTCTCTAAACTTTAGAGCTTTTTACTGTAAGCTGAATACTATTATCTTGCAAAATAACTTTCATTGTGGCAGATGAAATTTGTTATTTGTATGTTTAAAAATGTTGAAAATATCTTCTCTCCGTGAAACAACACTTGGGAAATATTCATTCATTCATTCATTCATTCATTCATTTTCTTTTAAGCTTAGTCCCTTTATTAATCTGGGGTCGCCACAGCGGAATGAACCGCCAACTTATCCAGCATGTTCTTTACGCAGCGGATGCCCTTCCAGCAGCAACCCATCTCTAAGAAACATCTATACACACTCAATCACACACATATACGAACAATTTTGCCTACCCAATTCACCTGTACCGCATGTCTTTGGACTTGTGGGGGAAACCGGAGCACCCGGAGGAAACCCACGCGACCCCTGGGAGAACATGCAAACTTTGCATAGAAATGGCAACTGACCCAGCCGAGGCTCGAACCAGCGACTTTCTTTCTGTGAGGCGATCGTGCTACCCACTACGCCACCGTGGCGCACCACTTGGGAAATATTTGGCTAATAAAAATGTCTTGATCTTTGTATGATCTTATATTACTCAGAGTTTTAAATGTTTTTACAGTAAATGTATTTGCAATTACTGCATCGCTAGTGCTGCATACAAGTTACAGCCTGCTGCCAAGAGTCTCCCATAATCCCCCTGGTCTGGTTTGCGAACCGCACTGGGTCACCTGACAGATACAACGGATGCCACAAAAACATGTGGTGTTCCTGTTGTGGTGGATTTATTAAGTGCTACTTTTTGCAGGCATAAATGCAAAATTTAGATTATGAGGACAGTGATGCTTTTTTTATAGCATCTTTACTAAAATATTTCCTTGCTTAAATTGAATGGCAGCTAGCACAAAACCACACAAACTTTGGAAATAAATAGGAGTGTATATTGGGTAGTCATTATTTACATATTGTGCATTTATTAATGTATATAAAAAAAATTTGTTATTTAAAAAAACAATTTCATCTTTTAATATGCTTTAGTTTTTAATGATTATGTACTGTTTGTTCATTTTTAATGAGCAGCAGAATCAGTTTATAATTTTTAATGGATTAACTTGATATTATGAATAAAGCTGGAAACCTGAAGCCATTGACTTCCATAATAATTCTTTTTTAATATAAAAGTCAGTGGTTACTTGTTGGTTCAGCAGAAAAAAAGAAATTCCTAATGGTTTGGAACCACATGAGAGCGAGTAAATAAATAGTGAGTTTCAGTTTTGCATGAACTACCCCTTTAATGACCTTCAGGATGACCACTATTGTCTGTTTCACTGCAGGAAGCTTGGCAAGACACCCATTTTCCTCTTTAACATGCTGCACTGGCCAAAAAAAAAAGTAGCTAACTGATACATATTCTTTGTATAAAACAAAGGGATAAAGGTATATACAGTTAAACATTTTGAATTTGGTTGAAGGTTTATATCTTCCTTCAGATGACTTGCAGCTGAAATCTCACAGCTGTGTCCAGTCAAAAGCTCCGACTCATGCTGTTGGTGTGTTTGGCGTTCATGAGAAGCATGTCAGTGTGAAGCTCAAGGCATTGTCTGTTAAGTAGGTCAGAAAGCTTGCTGGGTCCTGAAATACTGCAGGAACCTCACTGAAAGTCCTGCCAAACCTTCTGACGTTCTCCTGGAACAGCGGGAAATCATTGTTCCCTGGCACTGTTAGTCCTTATTTGTTTTTGTTTAGCCGTTATGTTCATCCTGCTCATTATTTTTTCTAAGTTCTATTGTATTTGTGTAATCTTGGGGCAAATGACATGATTCCAGTGTGACATACTGTAGCTTTTCTGTCCATGCTGAAGTTCTGGATGTTGAATGTACAGCTGTGTGGTGCAGGATCTCGACTAATGAGGATTCACTGTGAGCGGAGCAACATGCACAGCATGACAAAATAATATTTTGATGCTTGTCACTTTATTTTGTTGCACTAGAGCAGCACATTTTAAGACTGTAAATGCGGAGTAATCAAATAATTGTGCAGATTTTAACATTTTATGTGGATTAATGCCAAGTGTGTGAATTGTGAAATTATGTCTTATTTGCAAAAACTGCTTTATACAAATACTAAAAGTTTATCAAAGTTTTGAGAATATTAACATACAGTACATCGCAAATTTATTAAATCATAAAATGAACTGTAAATATGTACTATATGTAACATATCCCACAAAGGATGTTAAATATCTCAACAAAGGATGTACAACATCTCAACAAGAGATACACAACACGCATACACATATTTTGGAATATTTTGTTTTTAAAAGATATAAAAACTATGATAATAAGGTTTATTATATGATTATTTATAATATGATTATTGTTTGTATTATTGATCCCCTTAAGAATTGTCTGATTGTCCTAACTTGGTTAGTCAAGACTTTAATTGACACTTTAAGCTGAATACTTGTATCTTGTATCTTGGTATCTTGTACCAATCATTGAGGGATTGGTAGTTGGTTACATTATTAAAACTAGAGCTGCATGATACTGGAAAAACATCCAAAATGTGACATTGAGTATTGCAATAACGAGATTTCTCACGCTACATTTCCTTAGGAAAAAAAACAAAAATTTTTATTATTGTTTATAGATTTTTTTTGTAATAATTTATTTATTTAATAATTAAATATTTTTCAGGTCAAAGTACTGTGTCAAGGGGCAAACATTTAGTTTTTAAAACTCTTATGAATGAGCAAAAACAGCCAACGAGAGTCAGAATATCTGCTGAGGTTGTCATTTTACTCTGGTCTCGACTCTCGCTATTAGTATTTATTTTCTGGGTTCACCTTTGAGTGAGGCCAGCCAATAGCAAAATGGCAACTACTGGGGAGGTGGGGATAAATATAGCAGGGCCCTGATTGGTCAAATTTAGATAAACAACCACTGCATAAAATGAATGTCATTTATTACATGTCAACGATATGTATATGGCGTCTTTGATGGGCAAAAATACATTGAAATGTATTTGAAAATAAAATACCAAATACCTCCATTTTTACATGTATCAAAATAAACTACAAAATACAGCAGCCACAAATATATCAAAATAAAATACTGTATATTGTATTTTAAAATACTTTTCTAGGGGACCATGACATTTTTTCCATCAAGCAACCAAGCACACCTTCCATCAATAGGCCTGTTCGATCAATTTCTTCACCATTTAAATTTAGTGAAGTAAACAATAATTGATAACAATGACACCATCTCTGAACAGTCTTATTTTAAAAGGATGATATATGAAGAGGTTATTTAAATGTTTTGCCATATTCAATATGATTACTTTTTTGTTTTTTTTTTAAATCTTCAATATTTAATGTAGAAACATGAGATCTTTTTTTTAACAATTGTACTCTTCAATGCGTAACCTGCATATCAACTATTGACATTTGAAACAGCCAATGGCGCATTGTAGGTACTTATAAGTTGTAGGACTTATGTTTTTGTCTTGTTTTCTTGGCATCTCCATCAGCTATCCATCTAAAACTACTATTATTTGTGCAGTTTACTCATTCTCCCAAGAATTTTTCAAGTCTTCTTTAACTGGGAGAGTCTCAGAACCTTCTTAGTGAACACCAGTACACATCTTTAGGTGCTTTTTATTTTATTTCTGAACTTCCTTTTCATTTTCACCTGCAACACTGAGACTGAAAAGGATTATGTGCTGTAGGCTCCATATTCCTGCTTTTGGGCCAATATTTTATTCCATCTCAATTATTTTCAACGATTGTTGACTTGCTGCCAAGTTTACCCTTATCATTTGTCTGTTATTTTCTTTTTGTGTTGCATAATGTCCATCCATACTGACCACCTTCTTCAATAGTAGTTTATTTTATGGTCTGATTTCAAGCCTAGGCAAATAAGGGCGTACTCACACTATGCTATCGTTTGAGAAGTGTGAGTGCTCTGAATCAGGCTCAGGCGCGGTTCACTTGGGCTTTGGCGTGGTACGCTTGTAGTGTGAGTGCAAAGCACTCCTGAGCCCGAAACTGAAGACGAGATGTGACTTTTGGGGACTCTTTCATATGGATTTATTAATCATTCTTCCTGTTTCATGAACGCAAACTGTCATAGATTATCAAAGACGCAAATCCCTCTCTGCACAACAGCTGCACCTCTAGCAAACCTCCTAATTCCTGTAGCACGAGGACTTTATGATTGTTTATGAGCGTCAAAAGTGGCTGATCTGTTCGGCGGAATACTTGACTGTGTGTCACTGTATATCAAACCACTAAAACCATATAATAATATAAAGAAATGTACACTGTGCTAAGCGAGAGCACTTCTCTTAAACTAAACAGCTCATCATCGATGACGTAAGCATGCCCAGGCCTGAATGTAATGTCAATGCGGGCTGTCGGGGGAGACGGGATGGGGGACAAGCGTGCTTTGGCACGGTTCAAGGAAACTGTAGTGTGAGTACGCCCTAACTGAGAAAGCACCAATCAGAGGCCACATTTTTTATAATGTCATTATGTAGACTTCTTATAAAGTATTTTACAGTATTTTAAAAATATAAAAATACAAGACACTGAAGTATTTTGATACAAAATATAAAGTCATTTTCACAAACCCCATAAAATACAAATTATACTATTTTGTGTTTAAAATTCATATTTTAAATACTTGTATCATAAATACTGCCCATCCCTTTATGACGTATATCTTATTATTAACGCTAACAATAATTTTACGATATATTGTGCAGCTCTAATTAAAACTATTACATGTTTGGGGGAAAAAAAATCCACAGGAGACGCTAATCATTTTTGCCTTTAACTATATTAGCTATGAAGAGACTTAATTGTTTTACAAAACTTTCTCTGATTTTACAAGTAATAGTTAGAAAGATTGATGGAACATTAGTTACATATGTATTTAAAAGTATTTTTGGAAGGATCATGTGACAGTTAAGACTAGAATAATGGCTGCTACATGGTGTGCGTGTGTGCATGTTTGTTTATACATCACATTTGTCCGGGATGGTGTTATGTTCAGTTGCTGATCAGTTGTTTTTTTTCCTCTTTTCAGGTGAATTTTGTAGTATGTCAGCTCTGCGCCCTGCTCACAGCCGTGTGGTTCAGACTATATCTGCACCCCAGCAAGACCAGTCCTTTTGTGCGCCATGTGGTTGCCACGTTGCTGGGCATCTACTTTGCCCTATTTTGCTTTGGCTGGTGAGTTTTTGCCTCATTCTGACACATATACTGTACCGACACATCCCCCTCTGTGCGTCCACAAGGTAATTGAAACCAGACTTCGCTTGTACTCCCTGCTGCTGGACTGCAGGAAATGTGCTGGTGTGACTTTGCAGAAAGATAAAACGTACTCCAATCGATAGGAAATGCAGCGGCCTGTGTAACGGCAGACATCTGATACAAAATAAACAAACAGCTTATAGGGGAGCCGAAGCTGATGTCTGTAGTACACTGTCAAGTGTCAAATTATGTGGTCATTTGCAGTTGTAAATACACCTGTATGACTCCTTCAGTGGAGCGCAACAGTGAAGGTAGGGTGAGAGCAGGGATGAAAGTAACATAGACAAAAGTAACAAAGTGGTTTTCTCGAAGTCCTGACAACATTTGCTTTCCAGGCTATAACAGCACATTCAGAATGCAACCCTTGATTGTAACCCATGGTTAGATCCGAATTTCAGTTGTGAAGTGCAAAAAGTAAATAGCGGTTCTTTTTTCCTTACAAGTTGTGATCAAACTACAGGTAATTTAATGCAATAACATCATTAAATTTGCAATGTCTGAGTTTTCAGTTTAAAAGTAGATCTGGTTTAAATGGCCTTAACAGTTCCTGTGGGGACAAAAGTAACAATGTTACTGTATTTTTGATTCACATGTTTTATAAAATTAATGCATATTGCCAATAATAATTGAAAATATTCAAAAAATTGTAGAGAATTAAGATTTTGCATTGTGGGATTGCTTTTGAAACATTTAACGGAAGTCAAATTTAAAATGGAAATGAAAAGTAAAAGTATTGAAAATGACTTTTTTTTTGACAAAAATAAAGAGCAAAATATATTTGCTGTTAACACTAACAATGTCATAATCAGATATATTTAAATAAACAAGATTAATCCACTAAATTGAGCAAAAATTGTTGTTACTTTTGTCCCTACTGACGGGGTCAAAATTAACAATGGTGCACATTGTTTAAAGTTTTGTTCAATTTTGAAGTTGTTCTGCATTTGTTCAACATTAAAAGACCACACGTATGAGTTAGTAAGATATATATATAAACTATATTTCTGTCGAAAACATTATCTTTGAAAAATAAGTTTTTATGAAAAATGGTACTTTCGTCCCCGCTCTCAGTTAAGCTTTGGTGACATTGCTTTGGTGACACAAACACTGACATTGAGAAATTGATTTAACTACACATTTTAGTGCAGATAATAAAATGGATTTAAAAAAAAGTAAACACATTAGCATAGAGTTTTGCATTTCTGAATGAATAAATTGTTTTAACAAAGTAGTTGATGCAAATAATATAATTAAAATGCACCTATGATGAATATCAACTTTTATAAGCTGTTTGGAGAGAACTGTGTGAAGGTATTTTGTGTCCACTGTCAAATTGGAGTGATATAAAAGCAATAAAAATATTTTTTTAATTTCCTGAAGTTAAAATAGGACCCAAATCTCATTCATTTTGAGGCCCATCGTAACGAAGTTGGAGTGCGGTTTCCCCCTGGCCACCAAATTGACTGACAGACACAATGTCGCCATAATAACATGTATACACATGTCCACAGAACATTATTTTTGCAAATAAACTGGGATTAAAATATCTGTTCCAACCCCCTGTGATTAAAAAAAAAAAGTTTTATAAATTTAAATTGTTTTAAAAACAAACCGCATTTGTGTGTGACTGACAGGCTGTTTCAGACTTGAATAAACTCCACCACAAATATATCAAATAAACTTACTTGGTATTATTTGAGTAATAAGCTGTATTTCAGCTTTATCCGTGTCTGTCTCTATCACTGACTGATGTTTACCTGATGCAACACAGAAGAAGCAGTGCATGTGGGAAGTTGGGAACGGTGGGCGGGGAGAAGCAGCTCATTTGCATTTAAAGCCACAGGCTACAAAAACAGCTACAATGTACTCAGACACCAAAATGGGCAGATTCTGGTGGCTATAATAAAATATCTGATTGATATTTTGAACTGAAACTTTACAGACACATTCAGGAGAGACCAAAGGCTTATCTTATGCTCTTTAAGAATATACTATGAAACCACATAAACTGTACTACACTCTAAAAAAAAAGGTTCTTCAGTGGTTCTTCAGAAGTTCTTTGCGATATTTGAGGTGCTATTTAGCACTTTTACTGTGTAAAGAACCTTTAAAGCACCATAAAGGTTCCTCAGTGGTTCTTCAGTGGTTCTTTAAGGTGGTCAGGGTGCTATATAGCACTTTTACTGTGTAAAGAACCTTTAAAGCACCATAAAGGTTTTTCAGTGGTTCTTTGGGGTGTTTAAAGTGCTATATAGCACCAATACTACTGGTAAGCACTTGTTCTTATAGCTAATTCTCATAACTCTTATGCCGGCTTTATTTGCGGAAGGGTAAAGTAACATTATGAGCACCTTAAAATATAGGTGCTATATAGCACCATTTGACAAAAGTACTATATAGCACCTATTTTTTTAAGGTGCTATATAGCACCAAAAAAGGTTCCCCCCTCGTTACGACCAAAGAACCAGTTTTGGTGCTATTTAGCACCTTTTTTTTTTAGAGTGCATGCGAATACACAAATGTAGTATAATGGATATTATTCTGTTGTTCCAATATGTAAACATTTTCAAATTCCTTTATGTCCTAACTATTTATTTTTTCTTGTTGCAAGCTTTATATAAGTTTATTTAACATTTGATTAACACTTAAAGGGATACAAAACCCCCCTGGCTCCGCTGGGTGTTTTCACACCTACAGTCTGGAAAAGCTCAGGAAAGTGGGTGTGTCCAGCTCTGTTTAAGAGGGAGTGTAAGGGGAGGGAATGAGGGAAGGTTTTGCATAAAGATGGGAGTTTCCATTTGTGCATGCGCTCGTTTTCAAATAAGCGACGCACACACACAGACGCAGGGGGAGAAGAAAGTGACTGTTTACATTGACTTGAGTCATCTAATTATTAGCCAAATTATTAATTTGTTGACTTTAGCGGCAGTTTGGCACTTATACTTTAATTCAGGAACATTTCCTGCATGTCCCCCGTGACAAACGAGGTGTGAGAAATATTAAGAGTGTTGTTTTAATGGAGTGTTTGATACCGCACGGGGTAAGGCAGAAATAAAAACCCTTCGCAGACTATCCTGTCACAAAATGCGGCGAAAATTCTACACAAAAGCAATTGTTTGACTGCAGTGTTTACACTCGGCGAGCAAAATTTACAGCGAATCTTTCAGTCTTTAATATTGTACAGATATTAACGTACTGCGAACTTGGTAACATTTAATCATTTTGACAAAGGTCTGTCTTAAAACCCTGACAGAGTTACAAACTCTTACTAACTACGAACTAACTTTGCCATCTGATTAACAAGTAAAGAGCACTGATGGCTTACCATATTTTTAGACCAGGACAATCCACATAAATTGGAGCGGCGTCTGTTTTAAACCGTTTCCAGATGCGGAAAGCTCTCGGGTGAAAAAATTAAGTTTCTGACTGACGCATTTCTGCTGCGCGCGCGTGTGTCCAGTTGTGCTCTCATAGCGGGAAATGTATACTAAACATGCAGCACATAAACACAACACTGGCGACCTGCGTCTCCTTCCACTTGTTTTGGAAGCACAACGTGGCGTCCCTGCCGTCTGGACACTGCAACACGTACACACACAGTCTTCGAAGCTCTCGTGCATATTAATGAGTTGCGCCGCATACACAATAAAGAGCGCTGATTGGCTTGAACAAAGGCTATCTCATGAATTAATGCCAGACACTCAGAGATGTCAGTGTGTTCTGGCCTGGGCAGGCGTCCACTGTGCTCGCTGGAGGATATGCATAGATCTCATCGGCGTGATGCAGCCTCAAAAATTCATTTCAAACCGGAAGAACAATTTTGCTCGAAATAACGCAAAAACAACCAATTTTCACTTTTTAGTCAATTATATGTGTCCTAATAGTGTTTATAGCAGCGTAAGACACATATATGACTGTCAACAGCTCAAAAAATGTGTTTTGGTGTTTCGTGGCCCTTTAAAAGGTTTTCAGAGGTGTGCTGTATTTCACAATATTGCATTATGTGTTTTGTTAGGTGATTACATACATTCATATTTAGATAATATTTTCAGTTCAGATTAAATTTTATATGTATTTTGTACCTCCAGGAGTTCAGTATATTTGGAAGAAGTTGAACCTTTCCAAGAACAGCTGGTGTTTCAATGTTATTAATAGAACAACATTAGAAAAAGGCTGACTAATGCTAACACGGTTTTAGATACATTAGTGTCCGTGTTGTGAGATTCACTAGCAGCACACTCTGGCTTGTATTGATGTGTCGGTGGTGACTAAAATCTGAAACTCATTAACATGTCACTTTAATAAGACAAACAGATCAATAGGCCACACTCGTGATAATAAAGGACGGACAGACTTTTGGCTGCTAATTAGTGGCATCTTTTAAAAGCCTTATTAAAGTGTCACTGTTGGTGTATGTGTGCGTGTTTAAGTGGATCTGACTTGGAGATAAGCTTTCGTAAAGTCTCTTCTAGAGTTTCCTTATCTGGCTGAAAGGCAAACAGATTTAGCTTATTTCCACTTGGATGAAGACAGACCGAAATCTCCTAAACTGTCTGGCAAGGTTATGTTTTAAAACCATGTTAAATGTAAAAAACATAATGGTGTTGTTATTAATTATATTTCTGAATGCAGAAGTTAGCTGTTTCCTGTGAATGTACAATATGAGACTTTCATTTCATTAATTGCTTTAGGGAAGTGTTGAGAAGAACAACAAAGTAAAGTGTAAAACTGTTTGCACTAAACATCATGCTAATAATGAAGATGACTGGAAGTGGATGACATGAAAAGCCAGTTAAATGATATTTACAAATGGCTGTGCCATTTCTTGTGTAAAAATAAGGTGGACTTTTGGCTTTGTTAGCCAAATCAAAAAGCAATATTATTCTTGTATATTTACATATATTATATCATTCCTAACTTGTGCCAGAAAGGCCGTTGACATTTAACTGCAAAGTTGAATCCTATTAATATTGCATCGTTTCATATTATATATTCAGCATTATTGATTTGTCCCATTCATTTTCATTGAGTGGTTACTTAAATAGCATGCCGTTTCTTCAGAATAAGATCCGAATGATACAGTGACACCTGTTATTGTTGTATAGTCTTTCTGAAACAAATGCACTTTATTTTTGTCTTTTTTCCACAGGTATGCTCTTCATTTCCTACTGCAAAGCGGCATTACATACGGCATAATGATTCTGACTGGAGTTGAGCACATGCACAAGTAAGTCTTTATTTTTACATTTTGAAAATGCTATACTAGTCATATAATGGATAGTAAAATCTAAGAAAAAACGACTCTTATATGGAATGGCTGGTCATGTGCAGTGTTTCCCCATTTGTCATATCACACAAAGTGGCCTCAGAGTTAACAAACAAATTAAAAGGCTCAAAAATCAAGTGTTTGATTTAAAGGGTGATCAAGACACTTTTCTGGATATTCTTTTCCCCCCCAAATTTCAAGAAAGAAAGAAAGAAAGAAAGAAAGAAAGAAAGAAAGAAAGAAAG
>CAIGQQ010026964.1:14107818-14123774 GCA_903798035.1 Danio albolineatus | reverse complement strand
AAAGAAAGAAAGAAAGAAAGAAAGAAAGAAAGAAAGAAAGAAAGAAAAAGAAAACGGTAATTTACAGGATATTCTTTTTTTTTTTTTTTTTGCAGAATTTTTTTTGTATTCCAAAATCATGGATACAGTTGAAGTCAGAATTATTAGCCCTCTGCATATTTCCCCCCAATTTATGTTTAACTGAAAAAAAAGATTACTTCAATGCATCTCTAATCATAATAGTTAATTTCTAATAACTGTTTTTTTTAAACTTTGCCATGATGACAGTACGTGACACTTTACTAAATATTTTCTTACTGAAGATTTTAGTATTCAGCTTTAAACACAATTTAAAGTCTTAACTAGGTTATGGCCATTAGGCAAGCTAGATTAATTAGGCAAATCATTGTAAAATGACGGTTTGTTCTGTAGACTACTGAAAAAATACTGCTTAAGGGGACTAGTAATAGATCTTAAAATGTTTTTTAAAAAGTTTTTTAAAAAAAGGTGCAGTAGGTGATCTGCTTAAATGCTAGCCAGTTCGCATAATAGCTTTGAAACACAATCCCTCCCCTGCCGTCTAAAGCAATGCCTCTTGATATCACGTGAACGTGCACATTAAAGATGACAAAGACCCACTAGATCATGTCATTCGCCAATTAGAAAACTTTATAGTACTTTATAATACTACAATTCCCAACAAAAAACTGCATTTTATCTAGCACGTTTTCAGTTATGTAGTTATCAAACAAGACTTATCATAATGTGCAATATTTCATGCATGCAAGGATCGCTGGTCTCACTCTCTCAAGCGCCTCCTAAAGCAACTACTGTATGCTTAGTGGTTAGCTGGCGGGGTGCAGGAATTACACTTATTATCAAGCCATACTTGCATGCTATTTCAGGCAAAATGCTCGAAGTAGCATGGTAAACAATATAGCGAGCACATCACAGGTTGTCATTGTTCAAAAATGAACCGATGTGAATATAAAACCAACTGCACCTCAGTAAAGCAGGCTAGGCAGAACAGCGCTGTCTACTGATGTTTTGTTGTTAAATAAAAATAACTTATGAAAACTGAAAATAGTCACATCAGTCTTTCGCCGGGAGATTTCATTGGCTGATCAACACGTCTGTGCATATAACCCATTTGTAAAACAACACAATCTACATCAGCTTTGCGTGACTAAAATAGTTTTAAAACATAACATTACCTGTCTAAAAAAAATACTTCTGCCATGGTGTCGTCCTTCCTTCAGCGTGCAAAAGTAACTGCGATATTGATCCAGCATTTGTTTTGCTCACTCTCTCGTGTGCAGCAGAACTCGCGGGCTTGCATGTGTACACACAAATGGTGGATCTGCCTGAACGGCTGCAGATGTACAAATCTTCATTTGCTGACAGACAGTTTGGGGTAATTATCAGAATTATGGGAATTATCGGCCTGAGAAATTTTAATTGGATGAACATTTTGTAGTCTTATGGCTTACCCAGAATATAAAAATAAAATACATGTAAATACATTTCGATCATTTACTTTAATCAGTACTATTGGAATTTGAAGAGACTTTTAACCAGCACAACAAAAAATGTTCTGAAGACAGGCACCTACTGCACCTTTAAACAAATAAGACCTTCTCTAGAAGAAAAAACATTATAGGAAATACTGTGAAAAATTCCTTGCTCTGTTAAACATCATTTGGGAAATATTTGAAAAGGAAAAACAAATTCACAGGAGGGCTAATAATTCTACTTCAACTGAATATATAAATTATATGTCACTTTTTGTCAATTTAATGCTTCCGTTCTGAATAAGATTGGTTTCTTTAAAAAATTAAACCAAATTACCACATAAATTCTTTTCCTTTTTATGTTGACATCACCAAGCATTTCTTTTATTGTCCGTAGTTTTGACCGTACAGAATCCCTTGACATTCAAAAACTTCTGCAGAATGGATGTATGTAAATCTCTCATGGTCCCCTTTTCGTTCGGGAAGTGAACTGGGGTCCATCCTGACGGAAGTCGTTTTCTCTCATAGAGCCCAACTCTTCTGATAAAAGAGTTGAAAAGTGACCCAGAGATAATTATAATTAGAAGGAGATCATTCTCTTCACTCGCTGACCATCAGTCACTGTCCTCCTCATAGGTGTAATAAAATCTTCCATTATTTCCCCGCTGCCATCTCTGCCAGCTGCCAGAAACTTTTTACAGGGTGGTAAATATAAAACTGCCTCAATGTCAGACTCATGCCAAATGGACCTTTAGGGACATTTTGTTTCAAATGAAGTGATATTACTGTCTTAGGGAGATTCAGGGGCAGATGTTGAGGTAGACAATTGTCCTCCTCTTTTTGTCTATTGGTGGGATGTGTAAAAAAAATGATTGATGTGTGATTGGTTGTGTCATTTTGGGGAAACATGCAGTGAACACCTTTCTATTTTTGGCCTTTTTCAGGAGTGCAAACAGTTTTTTTAGACCTGTAAAACACACTCACGTTGTTGAATGGAGAACGCGCACACACACACACACACACACACACACACACACAAACACCTCGTCTATCTTTGTTCTCACACCTGCAGTGTCTGGGGACCTGAGCTGAATGTGTCATCACTACAGCCCCAGTGTGTGTGTGTGCATAAGAAATAATGAGGACTGGGAGCTTCATCTGCTTTTCCATCCCTTTGTTTGTGAAGTTAACAGACCTTTCATTTAATTTCATTTAACGCCACGTGAACGCTGGACTAATGACCTGCTGTTGTCATGTAACTGAGCAGAAAACACCAGAAGCAGTGGTCTGACGTCTTTAACTAAACTCTTAATCCCAATTTACACCACAAACGATAGCTTTGAAGATTAATAACTGATGCTAACTAGATTTTGTTTAATATGAACGCACACACTTGCTATTTAAATCACAATCTTTTTAAAAGCAGATTCTCTTCTGATTTCCTGTCAGTGTTTTGATCATTCAGAAGTTGGAAAAGTAGTGAATCCGCTGTATTGTTCCTCTAATAAGAATGTCAAGAGTCCAGACCACAGCTGTAACTATAATGGCACCATTATTGTTATACTGTAGCTGTGGTTTGGATGCTGCAGTTCTTTTTTACAATAATTTAGAATTCATTTTAAAACTCTTTATTGTACTAAACTGTCCACTATAACAGAATGTGCATAAATGGCCATACATAAATGATTATCTAGACCTTTCTGCGTCTCATTGCCTATAACAATATTAGATGGCCCTAAAATGTCTTCTGTACTGTATGTGATTTACTGGAAAAATTGTATATATTTAAAGAATTCTCATGGTTTTATGGTTTTAATCTTATGGTTTCAAAATTACACTTTTGAAATATTTTGAAGAAAGGAGATCTACTGAGGGCGGTACGGTGGCTCTGTGGTTAGCACTGTTGCCTCTCAGCAAGAAAGTTGCTGGTTTAAGCCCCGGCAGGGTCAGTTGGCATTTCCGTGTGCATGTTCTCCCCATTGTTCACGTGGGTTTCTGCCGGGTGCTCTGGTTTCCTCCACAAAGACGTGCACAATCATGAATTGAGTAAACTAAATTGGCCGTATAGTGTATGAGTGTGAATGTGAGAGTGTATAACTGTTTCCCAGTGATGGGTTGCAGCTGGAAGGGCATCTGCTGCGTAAAACATATGTCAGAATAGTTGACAGTTCATTCTACAGTGGCGACCCCTGAGAAATACAGGACTAAGCCAAAGGAAAATTAATGCATTCATTAAATCTACTGACAATAAATGTATTTAAGAATGTAGATGCATCAGCTCATTTCCGTAAGATCTGTTATAGTGTGTAAACCAGGGAAAGTTAGGTTACAAATAAGCAGAGGCAAAGGTGTCTGGTTTGTGTCTTCATTAGGTTTGTGTAATTTACTAATAAAAACAGACACAAAATAGGGTCGGGGCGCCACGGTGGCGTAGTGAGTAGCACGTTCGCCTCACAGCAAGAAGGTCGCTGGTTCGATCCCCGGCTGGGCCAGTTGGCATTTCTGTGTGGAGTTTGCATGTTCTCCCCGTGGTTGCGTGGGTTTCCTCCGGGTGCTCCGGTTTCCCCCACAGTCCAAAGATATGCGGTACAGGTGAATTGGGTAAGCTAAATTGTCCATAGTGTATGTGTGTGAATGTATGGATGTGTTTCCCGGAGATGGGTTGTGGCTGGAAGGGCATCCGCTGCGTAAAACAAATGCTGGATAAGTTGGCGGTTCATTCCGCTGTGGCGACCCCGGATTAATAAAGGGACTAAGCCGAAAAGAAAATGAATGAATGAATGAACAAAATAGGGTCATTTTTTTAATGGGGCATTAAATAATGATGCAAATATCAGTAAACTGACTACCTTATTAGCCTTAAGAATTCATTCTCTTAAATACTGTTCTCCCATAAATTATGTATCTAAAAGGGAAAGACCAACAAATGTATATATGTATTAAAGTCAGCCACAAAAATCACTGTCTCAATGTTTCACTGCTTCAGTAATTCTTGACTGTCTTTTAAAGCCAAAAGAATGATTGTGATGACACAAGCTGTTTTAGCTTAATGAAATGCTTTTACCTTCTGCTACAGGCCAATGATCTTTCCACTACTTCCCACTTGTGAAGTTACAATTACAACCTTATTTGATTCCAGTTGCTTTGTTGTCAGAAATAAAAACAATTATGAAGGACACCAGTTTTATTTTTTGCCTTTACTTAAGGAAATATTCTCTCATTCTCTGCATCTTACTCATTTAGAATAATACATCATGCTACAATTACAGTCAAATACATGCATTCATTGGTTGTTTATTGGTTGTTACATGCATTCATTGACTTACCTGGTTAAATAAAGGTTATCATTATTATTGTTTATATATGTACATTTTCGGAGCAGCAGTTTTGGCTCACCCAACAGAGGATGTTTGTTATCAAATTTATCTCTGAGTTTCCCTGTAGTAACCTCAACTTGAGATTGTGTCTGAACATCAGATGTAAGAGACAAGTAGCTAGCACAGTTTGTTGGCTGAATCAGTGGTCAGACTGCGCAATGCGGGTTTGCAAAATCGATACATATTTAGGGATATTTCATACAAAACACTGGATGGAAAGGTCAACACATGCATAAAATGTTAATCGGATCATTTTTCATATGACAAAACAAGCGAAGTGTATTCCATCTCAAATGTTGTATTAGTAGTGCTTGAAATACCTGAGCCTAAAGTCATTACAATGATTTGGAGAGATTCCCTGTCAGAACTGTCTCCAAAGGTTGCGTTCTCAAACACCAGACATCCGCCTCTGCACACAAGATAACATTGACAGCATTGTTACTGCACAAATCATTTATTATATGGTGGAAAAAAAGAGCTGAAGTGCTTGCTCAAGGTTGCAGCAACATCTTTTTTTATTAATGATAACTTGCACAAGCATCCCAAGTCAAAATTTGGTTCTCTTGAACAGATGAAAAGAAAACAGTCCTGTATTCACTGTCCTGTTAGTTCCTAGGCTTTCTTAATATCAAAATTTCTTATGTATTTTGATAAAAGTTTTCTTGAGCAAGCACTTTAGCTTTCCCCCCCTCAAATAATAAAGGATTTGTGCAGTAACAATGCTGTCAATCTTATCTTGTATTCGGTTTCGGCCTAAAGGTTTTTAACCACCAGAACAACATGGCTGAAACAGTATGTTGTGATGACACAAACAGAAACCGCAGCCTGCACATGCTTATCTGAAGCAGCATGTCTGCGATGTGTCTATTTGATCTATTCATATCCTCTGCAATTGATTTGAGTAAGGTTAGTGCACAGTCATAGCCATAAATGCTATTGTACTAATAATTGGCATAATTTATTTCAGTGTTTAATTTTTCGACCTTTGTTTTGTTTTTCGGTTTCGGACCCAGAATTTTAATTTCGATGCATCCCTGGTTGTTATTGATCTCTGAAGCTTTTATCATGGTATATACAGTGTCTCGCTATTGAGCTGAGCTGCAAAAAAGATTACTTTAACTGATATAATAATCAAAGTTTATTGTATATACATGTTCAAAGTCAATTCAATTTCAAAAGGATGATCGAGTACAACTGACAACTCTTTACAATAGTACAAAAGTCTCATTAGTAAACTTTAGGTAATGCATTAAAGTCATCAATGAGAAATAGCCATATTATAGTTATATGTTAATGCTTATTTAAAAAACCCCAACAGATTTGATTATTTATTGACTGTAGATTTATTAAAATGATTGCAACTTTTTATTTTAATGTCTTATTAGGCATTAACTATGAAATTAACATAAACTAGGATTAATAAATACTTTTGTAGTTGCCATTATATTTACTTATGTTATATATTATATTGACTGATGTTAACAAATGGACCCTTACAATAGTTAACAAACAAAAGGCCTATAAATGGTGAAAAAATGTCGTTGACCAGATTTACTTGAAAATTTTAGTTTAAAAATCAATGGCCTATTAAGTGTGCAAGCATTTTGTGTTATGATGAATAACCTCTGCCAATACAACAATATAAATATTAAGGTACAGTAAAATTTTAATTAACAAATAATTATTCACAGTAAGTGCCCACAACATCAACATCATGCCAGTTTATTATCATGATATATTGAGTTATTGAATATCAGCATGTCTATAAGTATCATACGCAGTTTTGAACAGAAGCGCAGCTGTGTTTGACCTGTGTGCTTGTTTTTGAGGATTTCCTGTCTTCTACCTTCATTTTAAATTCCACATCTGATTTTCTACATTGTACAAGCATATAAAAAAATAATAGTCTATATACTAGGGCAGCGCAATATTATGATGAATTATGAAGACAATTTTACCAGATGGCATAAATAGTGTTATTTGGAAATAAATCTTTCAATTAGATGGATTGGGATCATTCTGTAAGGGTGTGAATCATGTATAAAAAATTATAGACAAAATCCTGAGCAAAAATAATTACAATAGAGCAAATAAAAAGTGAAATAAGCAGTGCTTTAGTATTTTCAAACACTATGCATGTACAAAAATTGGGTCCCACTTTATATTGTCGCGTATACCTGTGATCTTACATGGTAATTAAATGTGTAAGTAGTATGTAACTACAGTGTATGTACACACTGGTACATAGTATTTACGTGTGTAATACTGGTGTAACTGCACTCATGTAACAACCCACTGAATAGTATGTGTAAGTACAAATGTGTAACAGGACATTGGTAACAACACTAGGAAAGTCCACATCTGTAACAAGAATTATGTAAGTGCATTGTGTAACAACAATATGTACTTGCAGAGGTTTTCCCACTTCCACACCTGTTTGCAGATCATGTACTTGTGAACACTGTATGGCAGAACTAATGCTGCACCTAGTGATACCAGTGTAATTACATGGTAAATCCACAGGAACTGTCCACTTAATATAAAGTGTAAAATTGTCACAAATTACCGTTCATACATTCATTCATTTTCTTTTCGGCTTAGATGGGTTGCAGCTGGAATGGCATTTGCTGTGTAAAACATATGCTGGATAAGTTGGCGGTTCATTCCGCTGTGGCGACTCCAGGTTAATAAAGGGACTAGGCCGAAACGAAAATGAATTTTATTTTAAACTTTATATTGGGGACAGTTCCTGTGGAGTTACCATGTAACTACACTGTTATTAAAGTGTTGCATAGAAGATTTCTACAAGTTACACAGTAATTTGTGACCATTTTACACTTTATATTAAGTGGACACATCTAATTACCATGTAAGTTCACAGGTATAAGCGACACTTAATATAAAGTGTGACCAAAAATGGTATAATGAAATGTAAAATAACAACATATAGTCTACATTGTATTAATAATTCATTTAGTAAAGTTATTTTAAATTAGTCACAGATGTTAAATACTTTAAACTCTCTTGAAATGCCTTGCAAATAAATAACATTCAGTCTAGTATTGTTATAAACAAATCTTATGTGTTATCAGCTGTTGTGCTGATCAACTATAATCTTAACTAAACATTGCATATCCTGCAATGTGGCTATTGTAGACACACACATTGCGATATCATTGCTTAAACATATATTGTGCACACAAACACACTCACAAGCTGTGCAGTTTTAATGGCATCCTGCAGGTCCTATAGTATCAAAGCTCTTAAATGAAACAGCAGTTTATTTGTATCACCTAAAGTAAAATGGTTATAAGTAAGTGCGTCAAGTGCATATGAAACAGCTTGGATGTAAAAAAAGGCTCTTTGGTTTGCTTTGCAGATACTGTTTGGTGGTCGCCCTGGGTTATCTCAGCTTCTGCCAAATCACCCGGGTTTACGTCTTCGATTACGGAATGTACTCTGCTGATTTTACGGGGTAAGAAAAAAGGCCTTTCACTCTGAGGTTTCTCAGCTTCGTTGTCTTTATTGTCTCCCCACAATTTTTTTTTACTCTCTTACAGGCCAATGATGGTCATCACACAGAAAATAACCAGTGTGGCTTTTGAGATCCATGATGGTGAGTGTGTGTTTGGTTGAAATTCAGAAAACAGAGGAATGACGCATTGGGGTTCAGTTCTGGATGCTGTTCCAGACGGCTGCTGTTGTGATTGTTAAATGTGCTGCCAAAGGGCCAGAGAAACTAATTAAAGGAATGGAAGGCAGAAGGGTGAAATGAAAGCAAATGAAAACAACTCCCTCCTTCGCTTTGCCCCTCTATTGTTCCACAGGGTGACAGATTACCCTTATGATGCGAGCTCCCCACACCGCTCCTCTTAATATTACTGTTATCACTAATTTATTTCTTTGTCCTCTGCTGAGTTCAGCTGCTGGCCTGCAAACCTTTGTCATGGAGATGACAAAGAGCAGATTCACTTTAGATTTGCTTTTTGTCCCCTCTGCTGTAACCTTACTGCATCGCTTTTTCAAGAGAAGGTGATATTGGGGGATTGACTCCTTTGTTGTGTCAGATTTTGTCCATTCATTTAATTGAATTAAATTTTAATTTGTACAAATATTTCTTTATTTTTTTGTATTCTTTGTTTCTTCTCAGTTTATACCAATACATTTTATTCGGCCAGGGTTTTGTTCGTTATTATTATTATTATTTATTAATTAATTTTCTTTTTGGCTTATTTCAAAAAGAATGAACTGCCAATTTATCCAGCATATGTTTTGCGCAGTGGAAGCGTATAGATATATCTATAAATATAAATAAGTTCGTTTATTTTTAACAATAAATTGTATGTTTTTACTCAGAATATGTCTTTAGTTTGGTTTAGTTTAGTTTAGTTTAGTTTAGTTTTGTTTTGTTTTGTTTTGTTTTTAATATTGATATTAATATTGATATTCATACTCGCATTCATATTCATATTAAAATAGATATTAATGTCAATATTAACATTAACATTATTATTATTATTAACATTAGTATTAATATAAGTTTTTTATTTGTATTATTATTTGTATTTATTTTTTTAGAGTTTTAATATGTTAGAATTTAAATTTAATATACATTTTAATTGTATCTATAAATCTAAAAAAAGTGTTTTTATGTAGTTCTTGTTGAATTTGTTTTTTGTAGTTTAAAACTAATATATTTTTAATTTAAAATTTCTCAGTTATGTCTTTGAATTTTTGTTATTTAATGTTTTTTCACAACTTATCACACTGATATAGAATTAAATTGATGTGCTGTCACAGATGTGCCATTAATCCGTCTTTTAATATCATAACTATTCATTTTTTATTTATTAGAGTCCGTTTTTAGCCTTCATTGCGTAACTTGAAGCTATTTTTGCACTGATCCCAGACTGATCATTTGTTCATTTGTTCTGACTAATCTTTTAGTTCGTGTCCATCATATTCCAGGTAAAATGAGAAAATAATCAAATTAGACAAAGTACCTTTCAATTATTTAGTCCAGTGGATAATCCAAAAAGGGGCATTGCCATATTGGTTGTTTAATATAAAAAGCATTTTACATCGATTTCCAGCATGAATAACAAAATAATGCTTAAATTCTGTTTCTGAGACATAAAACAACTCTTTTTGTGATATAAATCGTTTGTTAGCTGTCTGCCAGGACTCTTATAAAGTGGTTTCACTCGCCTGTTGCCCTGAATAACCTGCCATTGATATTCCCTGTGGTCCGTAGGACACTAATAGGACACAATAGAAGGCCTTGCTGACCTCCATCTTTTGCTCTAGGAAATGTTGGTGCTTATTGTGGATGAAGGTCTGTCTTTGCACTGTTTGTTGCTCATAAACCGTAGTGAAGGCATTTTAAGTGGCCTGTCTTCTTGTTATGTGCATAAGGGTGGCAATAAAACACAAGAAATTATTCAAGCCACTTACCTCGGGTCGCCTTGCCTTTGTCTTATCGTGCAGGAAGACAAACAACTGAGGCAGAGGAGACTCACGAGTCGACCAGATGAACTCTGAGCCAAGTCAATTTACAGCACATTTCTTCCCTCTCTAATTACATCTGTAAATCAGGGAGTGTTAGACCAAACCACTTCTCATGAGTGGACAAACGTACTTTGTGTTTAGAAACAAACGGCAAGATTTCCAAGAGTGGTTTCTCAAATGCTACTGTTGAACTGTTACGCCATTATAAACTCACCACATTAAAGTATCTATAAAATCAATGATCTTCACTGCCGGATTGAGATACAGTATAAAGTGGGTTTCACAACGCACAAGAAGCACTGCGTTAAAATCCATTGTTTCAACACACGTCTTTAAAATTTGGTAATTTATTTTGCTACAATATTTTCAATGGATTTTTTGGTGCTCGGCTGCTGCCCCTGACAGACAAACAGTCTATCATCTTGTTTTACACTTGAACAATTGACTAAATTTTCATTAAATTACATTGTTGATGCTGTAAAAGGAACCTCACGAAATTGAAAATAGTCACATTACCTTTCACTGGACGTTTAAGGTGGTTGTAACACACGTTCATGTATATAGCCCATTGGTAATTGGTACATCTTACCAGTATCTGCATTGGCCAGGGATAACCTAGATCATCACTTTGATTGAGTGAAGATTGGCATTGAAACCAAAAAAGATCCACATAGCTTAAAAGATAAAGGTGATTCTTCAACTATGTTAAG
This sequence comes from Danio albolineatus, assembly GCA_903798035.1. NCBI lineage: Eukaryota > Metazoa > Chordata > Actinopteri > Cypriniformes > Danionidae > Danio > Danio albolineatus. Next base: position 14,112,689 of record CAIGQQ010026964.1, on the reverse strand, counting down.
CTGCTTTGGCACCATCTACATAGTAAAAAGTGCTAGAAGTACAGATGAATTGAATTGAACTGATAAACCATACCATCCCAAAAAAGTAACCACCTGGATTTTACTAAGCAGATGTGTCAGAGCTTTCGATTGGATAAGAAGATCTGTTGGAAGACAGATCTTGTGGTTAGGGAAAAGATCTTGTTCAGAAGGGTCAAATTATTGGCATGCATCAGGCAGAGGAAACATCCAAGTAGACTGCTGAAACTATTAAAATTAGATTAAGAACTGTATAATGCATTATTTAAAACTTGAAGGATAGTGGGGAGCCATCATCTTTGAGAAAGAAATATGCTTGGTCAGGTGAAATCAAATTGGAAAAACAACAGTAAAAAACTGTTTTAAATAGTGAAAATAAAAGCAGTTCCCCATGCACAATGGGAGGGGAACTGAAAGGGATTGGGACTAAACAGCTGTGTAGCCTTAAGAAAACCACTTATTATTGAGATTAAACAATAAAACTTCTTCAATTTTCTAAGGGAGAATAAAGATTGGACTTTTAGAAGAGAGGTGGATGAAGTGATGCCCCCATCTTGGCCAGTGCCTACACTGTAGGAACAGTGCCGTCAGCAGTATTCTGTGCCTAAAGAATGTCAGCTGACTACCTGAATATACTGATTGATCAGGTTAGCATTTGCTGTCTCCCCTGAATGCAGAGATGTATTCCATAATGATAATTCCACTAATTGTCAAACACAAATAGTGAAAGAGTGGTTCAGGGGGCATGAGACATAATTTTTACACATCAGTTGGCCACCAAAGTGTCCAGACCTTAACCCTATTGAAAATCTTGTTGTATTGGGATGTATTGGAGAAGAGTTTGCACTGTAGTCTGACTGTCTTATTAAAACTACAAGATCTTTGCTAAACGTTCATACTACTTTGGATGGTAGTAATGTTATGACATCAGTGAAGCATATTGAAATGATGCCTTGGTGCAGTAATCTAAGCTAAAGGTAGTCCAATGAAATTTTAGTGTGTGACTTTATTTTGGATGGACCGTGTATAAAAATACGTATAAAAGGCTATAAAAGACATGCATAAAAATAGGATTTGATGCATTGAATTGCATGTTTAGCTTTGTCTTTTCTTGCATATGCAAGAAGTTTGTACTTTTAATTACTTTATTTTAATGAATTACACCATATAAGCGTTTCCTGAAGGACTTTGCACATTCGCATTCTGAGTTTGTCTGTGAATAAAATGCCTTATTTATAAGGTACCTGCTGAATTTGATCCTCTAGTATGACTGCAGTATGCCTATTTCACAAGAGGTGTTAGAATATCCTGTGAATAGCATCTGGAACAATCATGGTGCGGTTGAGGTGTAATGCGAGTTGTCAAACTAGTGAATTATAGCATTGTAATAATTTGATAAGGCCTACAAACACAGAGTTTCGCTTAAAGGTGCTTTGTAGCGTTGAATTTGCCTGTGTTTTCCCTAGTAAAAAGTTTGATTTAAAATATTAAATACTTAATGTAGAACATGAAATTAGACTATTTAATTGAATTTCTGCATACAATACAAGTATAACATATTATGAGAAAAGATGCTTTCATTTATGGAAGAGTAATTTGTTAGATTGAGGAAGGTTTTTTGATAGTTTTGGCCAAATGCATTCATTTTAAAATGTTATTATTAATGAACAGCATTTGTTGAACTTATTTTTTAGCAATTTCTTATTTTAGTCAAACATGGCATTGAATGATTCTAATTTCTATGAGTTTATCTCCTACTTAATTACAGAAAAAAATGTCAATTTCAAACGGAAAACAAATGAACTTGCTATTTTTATTGCGCAGTAAAAATGCAAAATAAATCAGGATTCAAACAGTTTAATTTCAAAAGATGTCAAATAATGACCATATTTTTGGTTTAGATTTTTGTAATCTCTACAAACCGTGCTGTGAATTAATAACTGCTACACTACAGCAAAGCTAACATGCTGTGGAGATGATGTCAGTAGCTTGACCACAGCTGACAGAATTTTCTTTAATATTTTAACATTTCGATATTGTCATCATCCTTTTTATAGTGAAATGGGTGTATGAATGGTGACATACATTCCATTTCCTCACCATCTTGGTTTTACATATCATCCTTTAAAAGTGAGTGCAAAAGTAGAAACAGGAACAGGAATTGGCATTTTCATAACATGTCGAAAGCACAGTCAAATTTTCCAGACCAGTTCCCTGCAGTGTTTGAGGGTGATTTACAGATGGCTAGCAACACATATTCAAATATAAAAGTACAGTATCCGCTACCTTTGACCTTTATTAGTTTCTGAATGTTGATATTTTTTGTTTGCAGGAATGGCGAGAAAGGAAGAGCAGCTCAACCAGGGTCAAAAACTGTTGGCTATAAGGTATGTGTTCAGTTCAATTCGTTTTTATTTCTATAGCGCTTTTACAATGTAGATTGTGTCAAAGCAGCTTAACATAGAAGTTCTAGTAAATTGAAACTGTGTCAGTCCAGTTTTCAGAATTCAGTTCAGTTCAGTGTGGTTTAATTTTCACTGCTGAAAGCCCAAACACTGAAGAGCAAATCCATTGATGCGCAGCTCCACAAGTCCCAAACCAAGCAAGCCAGTGGCAAGGAGCAAACTTCACCAACTGACAAAAGTGAAGGAAAAAAAACTCGAGAGAAACCAGGCTTAGTTGGGCACAACCATTTCTCCTCTGGCCAAACGTCCTGAGCAGAGCTGCTGTCTAGGCTCCAGAGGCTGCAGAACGCTGAATGTCCAATGTGGAAAAGCTGCAGGTGTGTGAAGGTCACCGGCTGGTGTACAGGCTGGCCAACGGGAACATTGCGAAGACTTGTCTGTCACTGAGGTCTTTCAGGAATCAAGCTCTCCACTTCTCCATGACCACCACAGCATCTGCTCAGGATACGGCCTGGTTCAGGATTATAGAAACCTCGGGTTAATAAAAAACTGTCTAACATAAGCGTTGATGCCGTTCAAATTATAATGTCTTTTGGGAAGTGTTCCTGGCTCCGGTTGCCCTATTTAATGCAGACTAATAATCGTTAGAGGATTTAAATTTCGTAAGCATTTGTGTTTTATATGTATGCTAATGCAAGGAGATGTGTCTTTAATCTAGTTTTAAACTGACAGAGTGTGTCTGCCTCCCGAGCTGTGCTAGTTAATGTATATTTAAAAGAAGCTTGAATTTAAACCATTCAAAAAATGTTTAGTATAAAATGTTTTGCCTTTCATATTAATCACTGCTAGATATGCTGTGTAAGTAGCATAGGATGTTACTCTTGTGATAATGCAGTTCTAATATCATCCTTTTTCTCTGTGTTTCATCCAGACGGATGCCCAGTTTATTGGAGTACTTCAGTTATAACTGTAATTTTATGGGCATTTTGGCTGGTCCCACCTGCTCTTATAATGATTACATTGCATTCATCGAGGGCACGCCATATCGCCACCGAGACCTCGAGGCCAAAGGAAAAGTCAATGGGAAGAGCAGACTGAATGACCCTTCACCAAATGTTTGTATTATTTACTTATTTAAAACACTTTCAATATATTTGATAATACTTCTTAATGTATTAACAATTGAATTAACAACTGAAATTGACAACTGAATTTGCCATTAATAAGTACGTTTTCAAGTTAAAAAAAAAAAAAAAAAGTGATTTATTTTGTAAACCACCTTGTCATTGTTCCAGGTTTTCACTTTGGGAAAAATATGTACATGTCCGTATTTTAAATACAGTCAAGCCCAAAAATATTCATTCAATGTGGGACTTGACTGTATATGTATATATTATTTCCTTAATATCTAAGCTCTGGAAACATGGAATGTTTATATTGTTCGCTACTTTTTTAAAATTTATAAATAGTAGAGTGTATATTGGGTGGTGAGGTGTCGCAGTGGGTAAATGTACAATGTACAAAAACTTGTACTTCTAAAAGGCAAACCCAGAGAACCGATAAAAACAGAACCGATACAGAGCTGTAATTTATTCCTATGAGCAAAACTATGATGTGTTATCAATGTATATTTTGGTATTATCCAATTTTATTTATTTAAACATTTTTATTCGTTTAAATATTTTTTTAAACCAAAGTGTATTAAAATGAATGTCTTTAAATTTAATTAAAAGTGTCCCTGTTGAATAAACCTATTTATTTATTTATTTATTTAAAAAATCAAATGTGTATAAATCCGAAGATTTTAAACAACAGTGTACACTATCTGTAGTTTATTTTCAAATTATTCCAAAATTGTCTACCTTTGTTGTAAATCAGTCTGTGCGTGTGTTTGTCAACAGACAGAGGTGATCCGAAAGCTGTCCACTTGCTTCATCTCTCTGCTGGTCTTCCTCTCCGTCTGCAAGGTGTTTCCAGTGGAGCGTAACGTTGATGATGATTTTATTGCCACCTCACCTTTCTATGTTCAGGTGGTCTACCTGTATTTGTCCATGCTGACCACCCGGCCTAAATACTACTTTGTTTGGACTCTGGGTGCGTGGACTTCCTGCCTCTCCTTCTCTTCACATCTCTGACTTACTTTCTCCTCCTTTTATTTTGGAATCTTTATTGAATGCTTTCTGTCCTCTTCTGTTGATGTCTCTCCTGATTTCATGGTTTGATTTCATAGTTTATTAGCAGAAGCATCATGCGTTGGTTAGCATAAGTTTAGTTTTTAGAGATGTTTATAATTCTATTTAATTAGAAAATATATAGATCATAGATGATAGATTTTTTTCTCAGACTTTAGAAAATGTAATTATAATTTAATTTAATTTTTTATTTAATTTAATTTAATTTAATTTTATTTTATTTTATTTTATTTTATTTTATTTTATTTTATTTTAT